>JBBPDJ010000014.1:10128259-10241781 GCA_037974625.1 Cucumis cinereus
TTGTTTTTTTTTTTCTTATTTTTTTATTTCCTCCCTTCCTTTTAAACCAAGCAAGGAAAAGGAAAAGGAGAAAGACGTACCCCCCCCCCCCCCCCCCCCCGTTGTTAATATCAATAATCTTTGTAATTTTAGTTTAGTGTATAATAAAACTAAATTAAGAAAATAATAAAATTTAAACCAACTCAAAAAGAACATAAACTACATAAATAATACAATCGTTCTAGGAAAAAAAAAGTCAACTTTGGTCGAGGAAAAAGTTAGTACATGCAGCCTTGACCTTTGCAAATAATGGACGAGGCATCCTTCTCGCATTCCTCGACTCAATGGGATGAAGATTCATCTTAAAGAAGTTTTGAAATCTCGTCGAAGACAATCTAGATCATCTATCTCTATAAATGCATCATTATAACTCCAAGAAAAGTATGTCGAGATTCTCACTTGCAAGCTGTATTAACTTAATGCACCTATGAGAATGTATATACGAAAAGTAACTTACTGATGTGTAAAACTTTGATCCTATTTTGCACGTCATATTTTTCTCCATATCAAACAAATTTATCATTTGTTCCATCCAAATCTCTATATTAACAACGTGAATTAGGGATTGAAACCAAATATTATTTGAAGATATTTCAAGGAAAAAATAATTTGAAAAACATACATTTAGATCAAAGTACTTAAATCAAATATTTTAATACACACTCAAAAGTTCAAAAACAAAATTGCAAATCACCTAGAATGAAGCATATTACATAATATAATAAAAAAAATCCCCCCACCTTACAATATAAAAATTAATAAATAATTTATTTTCAAAAAAATAAAAAAATATTAATAAAAAAATATTATTTATCTCACACCAACTAAATTTTTATAAGTATAAGATTCTAATTTCTTTTATTTTATAAGCTAAACTTGTTGCGCAAACTACGGATATAAATAAGTTGAAAAAATGGTTGAAGGAAAAAGAAAAAAAAAACAATTTCTCAGCCGATTTAACCAATCAAATTATTATTATTATTATTATTTAATTTTAAGTATATTAAACTGAATTAAATAATAAATATATAATTTAAAACCAATTGTTGAATCAATTCAGTTGATATTTTACGACTTTGAATACCTTAAACTATATTTTCTTACCCAAAATTGTTAAGAACTGCGTGTGGTTATGGTATGGTTATTACTTTATTAGGTTATCCACCGAATTTATGTTACTTGACCCACGTAAACTCTTTAAAAATAAAATTATTACTGTAATTGATATTTTACTAAATTACAAATTTAGACAATAATTTTTTTTTTCTAAATTTGTGTAAAATAGTTAATTAAATTTTAATTAGTTTTAATATGCCGTACAACTTTTAATGTTGTATCGTCTAATTTTTTATTTATTTATTTGACACTTTCTAAATTTATAGATCTATTGGCGTGAATTTAAAAATTAATATTTTATCAGATACAAAATGTTATTAAATATTTAATAATTGTTTTAATTTCATAAAATATTAAATATACGGTGAGTTATTTATTAAAAAACGTCAAAATTTATTAGTAAAACGTTAAAGTTTAATAACCTATTGAATATAATATATGAAAGTTACTGACTAAATTTATAACGTAAACTGCAAGTTTAGTTCATGAAATGAAATTTGACGTTCCTACTTTATCTGTATTTGGTTCTCAAACATTTAAAAGTGTCTAGTAAATATCTAAAATTTTTTATTTAGTGATAAACGAATCCATACCATTTTCAAATTTACAAAACTTATTTTTTCTATTTTGTGCTACGAAATTTTAAAATTTTAAATGATAAAACTTATAAAAAATATTTAATAATATAGAAAAAACTATTCCGATCTATTTACTATATTTGAAGGTAATTAATTAATTTCAATACATAAGTCATAAACCTAAAATTGTAATTTAACTTTTGTTTTGTTTTTCGTTTGTTTTTTTATTATTTTTACATAGACACATTATTTAAAGAGTCGTGAAGGCACCATATGGCCCAGCAAGCCAGCACCACAAATCCGACCTGGCAATTACTTTCTCAAATTTCTTTTCCTCTACTCCCAAATCTACAGTATCAAAAATGTAGTCTCCTAAATGACGTGGATTCTTCCTAAACATTTTATTCTTTAAATCATATCCGTCCACGTGTCTTTAATAGATTGACTTTGGTGGCTGTTGCTTGTACAGGATAACGTCCTTTGTTGCAGCCTTTCTCACCACGTAAACGTAATTTAATATTTTAATATAGGAAATTTGATTGGTGTCAAATGATTAGTGGAGGAACCCAAGCCGATCCATGGATCCCAACTGTAGCCAAAATAAAAATCCTTCCTCTTAAATCTTCTTCAACTTTGCAACTCCCGGCTCTTTTTTCCCCGATCCATTGGCTGAAATTCTGTGGTGTTTAATTTGAATTTGAATCCGAGCAACAACAGTCTTTCGCTTCGAGATTTCTTCGTTAAGGTAGATTTCTGTGTTTTTTTTTTCTTTAATTTTTATTGCTTTATTAATTTGATTCTGCGTTTGGCTTAAGATTCCTGGATTTCTTTTTGTTACTTTCGGTTGCAATGTTTGAAAAGCAAGTTTTCGGAAAGTCAATTACTAGTGGGAGAAGGAGGAGGTTGCTTCAGGAAGAAATTGGATTAAGTTTTTGTTTGTGTTTGAAATTTAAGAGTTTTGATGATTTAGAGGTATTTGTCGGTTTGTTTAAATTTTCAGTGCTTGAATGAGTCTGAAATCGAACATGAGATTTTGATTGTTTCTTTTTTTTCTTTTGTCCTTATATTTTTTTTCTATGTAGAAACAATATTAAGTTGCCGGTTCTTTGAATCTAGTCGACTTTTTGAGTAGAAGCAATCTCTTCAAATGAAAGAAGGGAAAAAGGATTGCCCATAGCTTTAATCGTGAATTTTGAGGGAGATAAATTTAGTAAAGGGGTGTTTCCTTTTTCGGACACAGCTGGATTTTGTCAATTTGGTTTCTCGGTAGTGGTTATTGTTTGGATTTATTTATTTCCAATTCTGTGAAAGCTTCTGTATAGATTGGGCACGGAAACTGGATTTAGAAATTTTTGTCATTCCTAATCTTATCCTAAAAATTATATATATTTCATTAGCTATTTTTTCATGTTCTTCTGTCTTGATTACTACAATCTGGAAACTTGGTCAAAAGCCTTGAAGAATCTTGCGGTGATTCCTGATTTGCAAGGCTTGACGTAAGGTCAAACAGAGTTATCTCTCTTCTTTTTCTTTCTTCCTGAGCTTGTGGGATCCTTTGGATACATTCAGAACTCCAGCGTTTTGTCTATTATGCGACATTAGATGTGATGAAATTCGATTGTTTGTTTCTTCATTTTGTTAATATGGACAATCTATGATTGCAGCAATCTCGTTTGTTGTCGTTTTGCAATTTGATTGTTCAATTTCTTCCTGCATCTTATCCTTAACAGGGAAAAACTTGCTCCATTTCACCTCTCAGATTTTAGAATCTACTCGTGATTAGCTTATATTTCTTTGGAGGGACTTGGTGCTCATTAGTAAAAAAAATTGAACACACACATGTCTGTGGCATTTCCCCAACTCTCGTGGTGGTTATGGAGTGGGAAGCATAAAGAACCTCGAAGCTCTAATGGTGGCTCTGCTTTAAATGCTGCACTAGACACAGCCAACCGGGAAACGGATACTCTAAAATTTCCTTTAGTTAATGGGGCCAACATAGCATCCTCATCTAGAAGGGTGAAGAGGAAATGGCATAGTCGAGAAGAGAGAAAAATTGATAGGGAATATGACATTGTTCTTGTTCCATCTGATGGAGGATGTGTTTCAGGGTCTGAGTCTGATGATTCAGATTGGTCGATTGGATGGTCGGAGCCCCATGGAGCTGGATTCCAGAGCGATGATGAATCAGATAACAGTTTTGCTGTGCTGGTTCCATGTTATGGGCGCATTTACAATGATTTTGTGGACGAGACTAAGAATAGTATCTTAAGTGCCGTTGGGAACATCAACGACAGCTTTTCTGCTGGTAAGAGTTGTTTCTTCTCAAGCTTGCATTTAATTGGTGTTGCGTGTTAGTTATTGCTTTTGCCTACCAAAAGATTCTTCTAGTCCTCTTTCGTAAATAGTGACTCGATAAGCTTCGTTCATATCCTATGTCAACTTAATTTCATTGTCCACAATCCAACTTATACTGTAAATGTTGAAATCAGATAGACGTATTTCCAAGAAGGAAAAACTTTCATGTAATTGTGTCTCATATTAATAGACCCTTATTTATAGAAAGATGAGGATATTTTCTTTTCTTATCATGCTCATCAGGAGGCATTGTGAAACTTCATCTCTGAGAAATATTACTTGACACATTTTCAATAGGATAATAATGCATGAGAAAAAGATATCAGCAAATCAACAAACGATTGAAGGATCTATCTTTTTTTTTTCCCCAAAGAAAATGGTCTCACCAGATTCTTGTAGCAAACTAGCACAAACTTACGTACATTTATGTAGTAAAACGATGAGCAAAAACCTCTTGAATTCCAGCTACTATTTCTGGTGTAAGGAAAGAAACTCCAGACATGGAGGAGCCATTAGGTGAAAGTGATTTTGACCATTCAAACCGAGCCAGTAGTTCAATCATTCTCTATTTGTACTAAAACTGAGTAATCAAATAGGCTTATATGCTGATAGTGTAGAATGAGAGCATCAAACTCAACTTGTTTCAGAGTAGAAACCTCCCAGGCTCCCTTACGTATTGTTCATACAGACACTCTCAATAACCATAGTAGGACTTTAGAATTATATTCTGTTTGCTTTGGGCCTTTGCGGCAATATTTAGAGTTTCCTTGTTCTGATTGGCTCATTGTGTTAAAGCCAATGCGAATAATACTAAAATAAGTTACTACATTTGTAATTTCCTTTTGGTTTGTTTTTAGCTGATTATGTCTGCACTTTTCCATGGAACAGAGAGCAAGAAATATATGGAACAGTGGCTGTCCTCTCTTCAGAACTGCTAATGCTATGATTCCAAGAAAGAAAACCATTTTGTGATATATAGCCATTTAAAAAAACTGAAAAAAAATTGAAAAAAGAAAAAAGAAAAAGATATAGAATACTATCTATTCTGGCTTCTTTTGACAGTACTTGCTGAGAAGCAAATTGGATGCAACCAGTGGGTGGAGATTCTCATCTTTTCAATTCTTTTTGACCATATTATGCTCTTAAAAAGAGAGAGATTTAAAAAGAATATGACCTCATCTGGGATGAAGCTTGTAAAAATGGGATGTAAATAATTTGAGACTCCTTTATAAATATGGAAGAGGGAGACAGAGGAGGAAAAAGGTTGAGCCAACCAGCTATGGGGTTTGAAGAAAAAGAATATTAAAGAAGAGGTGGAAGTGGAAGTGTTCTGTTATTCTTTGGAGTTTTTATGTATAAAGTGGGAAGTGTTTAATTCATGTGAAAAGTTGGTGTAAATAGTGAGTCCATTTATGTATGGTGCAATGATGTAAATATGATATGAGTGGGTTTGGTTCATCTAAAATGTTGCTCTAAATGATGGACCCATTTGTAAAATTTGTTGTACATAGTAACACAGTTGTGCAGGCATGAAAATTGTAGATATCTCTATCCAGTATCCTCATTCAATGTAATATTCTTTAATATATAATATATATGTATAGCATTAAAACCTATGAACTAATTTTCCTTTTTTATATTGGTTGTTATTTGTAATGAGAAATATAATTTTGTGATTATCATTGTACATCTTTTTTTAAAAATTTTTTTAAGGAGAAAATAGTGTGTATATATATATATATATATATATATATATGAAACAACCAATGACAGAAATCAAAAGAACAACTTTAAGGGCAAGAGGTTGAGACCACCCCTCCTAAAAAAACTAGTGAAGAAAAGCCTTCCGAGCGTTAAAAATTAATAAATACTAATTACAAAAAATAGGCATAATTTATGGGGAACCAAAAGGTTGTATGTATAACAAAAGCCCAGAACCAAAACATGTACCAAATTCACTAAAACGATATATGTACTATCAAACTTCTGACATAAGTTGGATTCTCCCATTCAACAAATGGTATAAAACACTTTTTTTTTTTTTTTTTGCAATGCATTTACAGTTAAGTACATAATTTGAACTCAAGCCAAAGCAGCGATACCAAGTTTGCAATGTTAGAATATTAACAGCAAACCTTGAGTCCAGACCTTGACATGGATCAGTCATGAGGCAGAAGAATTTGAAGTTACACCTTTTTTTTTTTAAGGCTAAGTTAGAAACACATTTAAAACAAGTGTTTAATAACAAATCAAAATAAATACAGGTACATATGATACTTCTCATTATATGTTACTGTTCTTCCTTTCTTTTCAGGTCATATGACTGCTGCTTCGCGGTTCACGATCGAGAGGATACAAGTAGAGGAATATATCACATGAACAGAAGTGCAGTTCTAGCAAAGAGGAAGCCTCACGTTTAAAGCGAAAACAGTTAATCGACTATGCTTGTTGATAAACTTGACAGGAAAATTGCCAAGAATATCTGTGTCCAGTATCTGAGGAAAATTGATCCCACCATCTGGAGTAGGATAAATTTAGCCCTCAATCTTAGTGTTTCCTTCCAAAATCTCACTTGCAGCCTCCTTGTGCCTTGAATTTTCGTTGCATCTGTTTGTTTTCGTAATAGGTCTATCCTTTCCATCACCATCAATGTCCATGTCCTGCGGTTCAGCTCTCTCAACCTGTGACTGATTCACGATTCCTTGCTGATCTGAGGAACCGGTAACCGTATTGGCATTGCTTTTTTGTCTCTCTTCTACCTGATTGCAAGTTTCAACTTTGATATCACCATCAGCTGTTGGCATGTTTTGTGAACTACTACTGCAATTACTAGTCTCAGTAGCTTGTCTTTTCAACGGCGGTCCTAAGTCTGCCGGCTTTTCTTCTTGAACTCTCCCAGATAATGGTTGTCTTTTCAACGGTGGTCCTAAGTCTGCTGGCTTTTCTTCTTGAACTCTCCCAGATAATGATTGTTTGGAAAGACAATGTTCACCCTTTTGGGATGTGACCTGCACGCCAGCTAAACCACGGCCTCTAATTTCTTCCGCTATCTTGATCTCCTTTTCTGACAATGGATCACCAGCTGCAGTGACAGAGGCTACAGCAGTATTCTGGTCTGTTGGCACACTTGATAATTTGGCAGTTGTTGGAGACGTGATCTTCACGGGGCCACCACGAGATAGAGATGGCACGACCGGGGGGGTGTTAGAGAGGGTGGGCAACTTAATACTAGGATGAGCTTCTAAATGGTTAGGCCCCCTCCCAGGAGTGGGTGTTTTGGTTGAAGCAGGGCTTTTGGCCATGATATGGATGGCATTCTTCGACTGAGCGGCCTTGAGTAGAGATGCAGCATCTGCTGGTGAAGCGATACGAGCCCCAGCAGCAACTGCAGCAGCTCTAACAATACAGTCTGAATCAAAAGAAGACTTTGGGATCATCTTCTTGGATGTGGTAACTTGAGCTTTAGCTGTTAGACTTGACGATCCAATGGAAGATGGTTTTGCATGAGTAGGGCTTTGATGTAATTTATCTTGCACTTGTTCCGAAGTGGCAACAGTAGTAAGGGAACTACCATTACCAATCGTATTTGTACTGGCTGGCCCATTAGGAAAAAAAGAAAATAAAAAAGTATGGGATAAAAAAAAAATAAAAGGAAAAGAGAGCATTGAAATTTTGAAAATGAGAAACGTCAGAAACCTATCGTGTTAACAGCAGGAGTATGAATTTTCTCTTCACAAACATTAATTGTCAGACATGCAGAGACATCAAAGTCTAGTGACTGGAGAAAGATCATGTGACCATCGACAGGTCAGGAACTATTCAAATAAGACATCTTCTCCAACGCATGGCACGCATAAAATACAAATGCCAATTTAAATCTCCAAGAATAAACATCAGTTCCCTGTAATTTTGCCGAAACCACATCTCGCAGTCACAGAATAGTGTCAACAGACTAAGATATTGATGTGATAAGCCCTATTTCTATTGATCAAACAAATTATCTAAAACAAACTAGATAAAATGCATGAACATTCAATAAAATCTTCCAGATTACCCATTTATCTCTAAAACAAACTAGATAAAATGCATGAACATTCAATAAAATCTTCCAGATTACCCATTTATCTCAATTTTAAGTGGAAAACTAAGTTTCCCTTTTAAGCAAGGAACCTATAGTAGACAGTAGTTACCTGAGCCATTTATTCGAGCTGCTTTCAGGCTACCAACATGTCTATCAAGAGCCAAGGACATCGCATGACGTGCCGCCAGCTGCACCTCAGATAGTTGTGTACCAGCTGCGTTGCCTCCCACATTCAAATTTCCATGCTTCTTTTTAATAATTGCCCATCTCTACAGGACCAAAGAGTTGTACTATATTTCAGAGACGAGGTAAATATTAATTGGAGACTTGAGCATAGGCTAAATGGCTGGTACAGGCTACATCAAAGACATTACAACCAGACAGATAGGAAATTGGAAATAATTATACGAATTTCTCGACAAAAGACTCCGCTGCCGGGATTTGAACCCGGGACAACTGGGTCAAACCCAGATTCTGGCCTGACTAGATGACAACGGATGGTCAATTTTGTTGGATGGTACATTTTAATGAGTTTTGGAAGTCATGGTTAACCAGCATTGGCATGACTAAACACAACGAGAAAATGTGAAATAGAATGATAAGGAAACGTGTTAAGATTTAGAGAGAATATCGCCACAATCAACTTGAATTTTGTTATAAATCGTCCAATGGAGCAAGAATTTTTATAAACATTTAGTTACTAAGAAATGGAAAAACTTCTGCAGTACCATGAAGGCATGAAGATGGCAGAAAGTTGTATCCATCCATGATACATCTGGAGCATTTTACCTTTTATAAATAAGAAGTTCCATTAACCAAGAGAAAAGTATAAAAAAAGATAGTAGGTAAATTTGGCCAAACCCACTTAAGCACTACATGAGATTTACAAAATAATTATTTATTTTTTTAATTAAAAAAAAAAAGAAAGAAAGAAAACACAACAGCAACAAAAATAACAAAAAGTCTATTCTTTCTTTGAACCAAATTCGACAGCTGTTATGGTTGGAAAAGCCAACTCAGTGAGTAGACTTTAGTTCTCCCTGTATTCAAGTGTTTTGGAACCTAGGGGGTGAGGGTGGTGGTATTTCAAACAAATGAAATATGTATATGTTGTGACGAGTCATGGTGTCAACCATAGATAATAAGATCTCATAATAGCAGTATGTACTACGGGACCTAACAAGAGGTTTCATTTTCACTCTCCACTCCTCATTTGTTGACAGATATAAGGTTCCTAAAGGCAACACAATACCTAGTGTAAGAGTTAGTTAAAGAATGAAAAGAAAACTTTGAGTTCATGTTAAAACCAAATCCTTTCTGATGATTAGACATTCAGACCCGTGCAATAAATGGAAACAACTTTCACGAAGATAGAAATGAAAGAATATAAGAGCGAACAAAAAGCCAAGCCAAAAAGGGACTCCAACTATGCAAAATAACGAATATGGATTACAAAAGGTTTTCGAAGTCGAAGTCCACATCGAAACATGAAAGGAACAAGAGACCAAATCTCACTAAGGTCCCTATCTACCCCTCTAAAAACTCTACCATTCCGATCATCCCACAAAGTCCATAAGATCGCACACACCCAGCAAGTTATAAAAAGCAACCCTTCTCCCCACGAGGTGGATTGAGGAGGAAATCCTCAATCATAGTAATGTCCATATGGAGAGCATACAAAATACCAAACATCTAAAAAATTAACTCCCAAACAGAATTTTCAAACTCACAGCACCAAGGGATATGATCCAAATATTCCTCTACCTTCCGAAATACAACTAAACAGACCAACAAGCCAATTCATAACCCCTACAATAATGATTAAGCTTCTAAGAGTTTTTGTTTGTGTGACTGTAGTACTGCCATATACAGTATGCACAACTTAACCATAAAATCCTACCCAAGATACTCAGATAAGCAAACAATGAATAAGAAATAAAAACTGTGAAATTGGAATGACATTTCTACTGCTAAGTTTCATAAGAGGTATTATAGAACTAGAATCCTTAAGGGGTGCAATTTGTTTGATTTTCTTTTACTAACAATTCTAGTTAGGATCAGTTTGTTAAAAATCCCTCCGGGCACGCCTATGTACTAACAGCGTATACCAAGCACCAACCATAGGAATGAGGGAGAATAATCCATTTCTTAACACATTCCTAATAAGTTAACCCCATCATCATGTGGAAATATTCAACATATTGAGTTGTTTCTTATTTTCAAGATGTGCAAGCATTTCTGTTTCTTTTAGTACAGTGCATTCATCACAAATCTCATAATTACCTAATTGAATAAAAATGAAAGAATCTATAGGCACATTCAGTATTTGAAGCGACACAATTCATTCAGCTTCCATCATATAGTTAGACAAATGCAAACACCATGATGACACTTTTGGTAGATGACCCAGGGCGTTAGGATACAGAAAGCTACAATACATTAGCCAGAGATGAATGATGAAACTGCTAAATAATAGAAATAAAATGGGACTTGAACATTTTCCTAAAATGCTATATACTGAAGCCTGTGCATGTAGCTAATAAACTAAGTATTTATCAGCAAAAGAGGGAAAATAATAGCCTTTTCAGTAATAAGAAATTGAGATAAACAAGTAAACGCTGCCTAAAGCATGCTTCGCTACCAAACATCAATAAAGATTAAAAACAAAAGAAAACCTGAGATAGCTGCGAAGCAGTTCTATCGCTCAAGAAGTCTCCACGTAAGATGTTTGCCCAATTCCCTTCACCACATTTCTTCACTGCAGCCATCAACTCAAGGTCCTCTGCCTCCGACCAAGGTTTTCTTTTCCTTCGAGAAGCATTGTTGCCATAAGTTGATCCATTTGTATTCAATCCTTCGGCAGATGGTGGGGCAAGGACTGGCTGTCTTTGAACAGAAACAGGAACCGTGATGATTGAACCTCTTACAGAGCAAGCAGGGTCTACATTTTCAAACCAAGCTCCATCCGTGTAACTTCTAGGTAGGCTAATAGTTAATGGAGCCTCTATTACGCTACTGTTGGGAACATTCAAGTCACTTGGAGAACCAGAAGAGATAAACACCTGACAGAAGTCATTTTCCATACATTAAGTTGATCTCGCACACTAAAACTGAAACTGCCAAGAAAAATTACCTAACAAACCATTACATTCTATGAATGATGCAACCATTTTTAAGACGCATCGAACGCCCATGTTAATCCAAACGGCAAATCTAAATAGATCAGAAGGTCAACACGACAATAATCTTAACCAAAAATTATACCGATAAAATTGCTAAATTATATATTTTTGCCAATTAAATTTTCCATTTCAATTGAGTCCATTCTGCTCTGCCCCACCAAGTATGCACCTATTTCAATACATTTGAGATTGTGAACAGCCTTTTCAAGTTCTGATCACAAAAAAGGTTCCAAGGTTCTTAAAAGCATTCCTTTTTGGCCCTCACAAAGTTAAGGCGTCGCTAGATGAAGATTAAATAAACACTGGTAAAGAATTTTCCATCAAACCAAGGAAGCTAAAGTCCAAAATATGAGGCTGATTTAATTTACTTACCTTCGCACACGCCGCAGCCTCCGTCAAAGTTTCGCAGCTGACCGATGGAAACGGCTCCAAATCACACTCTAAGTCACTGTCATCTTCCTGCAAGAAATTTTCAAATTGTAGGTATCAATACAAATTGCGGAAATACAGACAAGACAAAGCAAAACATATCAACTAGTTAATCAACTTTCACAGACCAAAGGTGCTTTCTCGTCTTCTAAATCATCAAGCAACGCATGACGATAAGCCAAATGCCGCCATAGCATCTGATATTCCCGAGGATTCGAAATCCCAGTAGAAGTATTTTTAACCAACTCGTTCCAATCAATCTTCGTTTCTGGAACTTGTGCCACTTCTTGTAACAACGCCAGCACCGTCGTCGGAGAGTACCTGTCCAACACGAGAAATCTCAAATAAGCAGATCACTCGATACACGAAGATTCTCCGCATAGACTCTCATTAACAGGTACATGCAACAATATTTGGGATAATTATTGATTCCTTTCACAGTCAGTGAGATCCACTACTTCTTTCATCTTATAACAAACGAAATTGAACCACTAACCTCCGTAAGAGAGTGGAAACGTCTTTCTCGGTGACAGATTGCTTCTTGAGCTTCATTATCTGCTAGATGCGATGTCGTACAATGAGCCAACAACTGTAGATTACTTCTTCGCTATCTCTGACAATCGGCCAAAACCCTAGCAAAGGATTAAGTCGAAGAGGGAAAAATGTCCGACAAGAGAGTAAATATTCACCGTCGGCCGATGAGTACGGAGAGAGAGAGCCTGGCCAATCGTTGAAGAACGTGTGTTTCACGCGCGAAATATAGAGTTTGAGTCGTCCCGCCGCCGGTCAATAAAACCGGCAACAGCTACAGATATGGTCTATTGAACCAAAATCGCGGCATTGCCATTCACGAATTTCTATGAGATTTGGTTTTATTTCTTTTGTTTTAATTCCATATTTATTTTTAAAAAAAAAAATTCCAAGTGGTTTCATCACATTTAAATGGGAAAAAATATTAGTACAAAATTTCTATTTTTATTATACTAAAAAAATAATAATGTTTAGAACACGATCATATTTCTTTTGTCGTTGCTCACTCTGATAAATAGTTGAATATCTATTTGACCAAAATTAAAATTTAAAAATGTATTCAATAGTTAAAACTATGGATATTTATTACATTAAAATATCGAAAGTTTAAATATTATAATTACTATTTTATTTGTTGTTTTTTTTAAAATTAAAGTCATAAATATTCTACTGATAACTTTATTGTTTTATTATCTATTTTAAAAATTCGAACTAAAATTTCAAATCCACTTGTTGTATTCTTGAAAACGTTATTTTGTTTTGAAACTTGATTTGAATTTTAAATGTGAACAAACTACGAAAAACGTGTATGTGAAGTAGCATAATTTACAAATATTGAAAACAAAACACATTTGATGTTCAAATGGGGTTGCCTAATCCACTAATTTAAAAGTTTGATGACATGTTGGTTACGTTTAAAAAAGCAATCATAAACTATTTTTTTCATTCGAGGTTAACGTTATTATAATATGGATATATCCAAGTTTGAAATTATAGAAATGTGAATGAAAGTATTGATAAATGTCAATGTCGAATGATATTTCTATAAAAAAATTATTTAAACCAATAGCTAGACCGGAACCACCATTCACCATTTATGTCAAAGTCATACCATAGGATTAACTGTGAAAATATCACAATTTAATGTTTTTTCCAAATAATTTTAGCTAAACATTTTCCGGTTATACACATATTCTTTGACATATTGGGAATTGGTTTCAAAATTATTAAAGTCAAGTTTGTCATATTCAAAATCAGTTTGAAACAAATCATCCAATCACTAAAAATAACTTAATGTTTAGTGATATCATTATATATCATTTTTATGGTTCTAAAAATGTGCTTTTGGTTCGCCATTTTGCGAGCTTACTTTTGGACGTTATAGGACAAACATAAATAAAAGTTGTTTTAGCGACTCATTTTCTAGTTTTATCAATTTTATGGATTCAGTTTTCTATCCCTTTGCCTCGATGAAAGAATACGCACCCTTTTACGAATTTTAACTTTTCTTATTCAGTTTTCAATTAAAAGTCTCTTTTGTAATCGCACATAGATGTTTGGGGTCTCCCCTATTTCATTTATTTAATAAAATGACTATTCTATAGGAAACTAATTAAATGTTTAATTCTACGCTTTTAAACATATTTTGATATAATCAAATTTAATTTTGAAAAATTAAAATAATATTTTCAAAATTATCTTTTAGAAGGTAAAAAATATTATAATAATTTTAAATTATTTATAAACACATCTGAAAAAAAATATAAAGAGAAATAATTTTATTTAAAAAATTATTAAAATATTTATAAAGATAGCAAAATACTATAATATAGATTACGATATATTATCAACATAGACTAATATATGTATTTATTATCGTCGTAAACACATATAGTAACCTATTCTAGTCTAATTAATATTTTATTATATTAGAAAATAGATCAAATATAAAATAGTCATGGGCTCGAAAGAAAAAGATATTGCTCACTGGCCGTACTTCAAAAAAAAAAAAGAAACATTTAAATCAAGCCACTGCCACATTTGCCCAATTGATTGAAATTATAATTTTCTATTTATTCTGACCGTAGCTGTACAGTCGACGGCAAAATTAAACCGCCGCCCTATGCAGTCCCGCCTCCGATCTTCTCCAATCCCTAACTCCGTTCACATCCAACTTTGATCGTATTCGGAGTTCTTCCAATTCCCGGATTAATCGAAAGCAGAGTGAAAGAAATTGGCTGCACGAGTTCGTTCAGAGATCGATAAACATGGTGACCGACATACTTCTTCAAATTGCTCTCATCCTTGTAATGGTCGTCATGTTCCTCGCTATGCACAACATTCCACAGAGATACTTCGCCAAGCTCCGATTGCGCTTCCGATCCAACGTCGAATCCAAACGCCACTTTGTGAGAGGCGCTCAGCTTCTCGCTCGAGCGAGATCTGCTCCGTCGCGCTCCTCGGCCACATCGTTAGCAGAAGAAGTCGTAGCGGAAGCCGATAAGGCCATAGCTCTCGATCCTAAGGATGCCGCTGCTCACATCCTCAAAGCTTTGGCTCTCGACATTCAAGGATTCAAAACCTCTGCTCTGGAATCGCTCGATACGGCTCTATCGCCGCTCGCCGCTAAGTCGCTCAGCGATGAAGAACGAGGCGACGCGTTGTTCAAGCGAGCTGAGTTGAAGATGTCCACGAACCGACGAGCCCTAGTTGACTCGGCTTTGGCTGATTTGACCGAGTCCGTGACACTGAGTCAGAATGCAAAATCGTACTTTTGGTTGGGGAAATGTTATGAGACGAAGAAACTGAGAGAAGAGGCCAAGAAAGCATACGAAGAAGCTTTGAACATCGAACCACGATTATCCAACGCTAGGGAGGCATTGGAACGTCTATCATCATCGTAATCAAGCTGATGTCTACTGTGATCTATGGATGGTCAACGCTAGAAAATAAGAACATCTCTCAATTTTTCCAGGTCCAAATATCTCCTCCATTTTCGCTGATTCTTGCTAATGCCTTCCCTTAAGATGCTGAATTGGGTTGTGAGATGAAAACCTAGCGGCGATTCCCATCTCCATGATAGGCGTTTGAATGGTGTTTAATATTGCTTAGTTTCCTTGTCTTTGATTTAATCTGTTGATTTAGTTGTAATTTTTGTAAAAGTTAGAGTTTGGAACAAACCCAGAAAGGAAATTAGTAATTAGCATGGTTAATCTTCGAATTAGCTTTGCTTCTCTGATCTTCTAGAAATGAAATTTGAAATTTCTCAAGACGTTTATCTGATTCTGATTCTTGTAGGAAGACGACCCAAGTTTGGTTTCAAATGTCAAATGATTAATGAAAACTAATATTTTACTTGCACTAGATTCACCTTTTTCGAATTGAAGAGACTTCAAGCGGTCAAAAAAGCGTGTGACAAATGCTTAAGGATGAACAATGCTCGGGGTGCATCCATAGATTCATTTGACAACATAACCAAACTTGAATTGCCACTTCGTGGAATCTTTTTGAATTCCTGTTTGAAGAAATATTATTGTGGGCTTCATGATAAAGCTCGTTGTAGTCAAAAGAATGACTACTCAAACACATCACTGCCTATGGGTTGTTTGAATTATTTGGAAAATAATTTGAAAATAGTTTTTTCTTTTTCAAATTTATTGTCATATGAAGATTAATCCTTCATTTTTCAGCTTTTACTCAACGCCATTCATTCACTAAGCCCTCCGCAACCACAGATTAAAACTAGAAAATACCACTAAAAAATCATTTTAAAAAATCAATAGGGGAGAATTTTCACCCAAATGCACAAAAAGATGGTTCAAAGTGAAGAAGTAAAAAATATCTTAAGAAATAAGGCACCAATTACTATTTCTCCAGCTCGAACCGTTCCTTCTTCGCCAACTGTTTGAACTCAGAAGTGGAAGAAAAAATAGGTTTGGAGACGGATATGATTTGGATAATATTAACACTGGCCATGAAGTTAAGGTATAGATTATAAGGATAGATATAATGAAACTACAGCCATGACATATCAAAGCACGATTTCTACTCAAACCTAAATCTCACAACGGTCTGATCATAGCAACTGCTCTCGGATAGTTGCCCCTTAAATGCCTGATCTCAAATCTTCAATCCAATAAATTCAACCTCTTAAGCTTTTTTTCAGTAAAGCTATTCAAGAATCTTCAATTTTACTACTTACCCCAAACTGCAAAACCAAACTAAGCATAACACTGTCGTTGCACCGTTCGGATTTTGTAAGTAAGAGTGGCTTCAAGCACAAAGCTAGCTCTTAATAGCACTGTCAATCACTGAAGCTCCCCTGTTACTCCAGCAGCCACATTCGCTACTTCACTACAAGTTGGTTGAACATCGGTGAGAGCAAAATTAGAGGTTGCACAGTTTACTTGATTGGAATTGAAAGTACCCGAACAACCATTTCCAAAATTACAATTTAGGAGCGGAGGCATGTCGCTTTGGACGTTGGAGACCAAAACGTCATTGTTACTTGAGCTTAGATCAGTTGTTCTACACTCGGAATTCAGCAAAGTATCTTTAGCTAAATCAACAGGTCCCGCATACCCTGGCAACTGGACAACCCCAGTTGTAAAAGGTTCCAAGGTTGATCTATCAACGTTGTTAAAGTCCAAATTGACTAATCCACTTCTGAAGCCTCCCTTCCTTAACACTCCTCTCTTAAATCGACCTTTTTTTGCTCTGGGCGCTGCAGTGGACTTTGGTTTAGCTGAGCAACCTGCTGTTTCTTTTCGCTTGCATGATGGGATCACAGTGAGCTGAACTTGATTGACAGATTTTGCAGACAATGAATTCGGGCAAGATTGGATTGCTAACAAAGCAGTTCTTGCAGCTTTAATTTCTGCTTCTTTTTTTGTTTTTGCTACAGCACCAATGTAGCGGATCCCTCCAATTTCTACTGTACATGAGAAAAGGGATCCTTTGCCTGGCCCGTCATCTTTTTGGCATTGATATAGTGGGATTGCAAAGTTCATCTTCTGTGCATATTCTTGAAGCAGATTTTTGCACAGTCCTGTTTCATGCTGGAAAAAGGCAAAGCTGTCAAAGAAAAAATAAATAAAATAAAATAAGAGCGGAAATTCTACTATTACAGAAAGTATAATTTCTCATTTTCACTACCTGCCTCGCTAGAAGCAGACAACTGTTGAAATCTGTTTAGTAAAGGCCCAATATAGTTAGGCTCATTTCCTTATTTAGGGGAGTATGGGAAGCAGCAAAAAAAATTGAAGCTTTATTATTGATTTAATATTAAACTAATTGGGATATTGTCATCAATATCAAGGGGAGTACTTCAGCCAAATGAGACTCCAAAGAAAAGGATACAATTCAGCTGTAACCTGATAGTAAGAGAACACAGCCAAAGACCAGCCAAAGACCAGCCAAATTTTCATTGTATATATATAATCCATCAGAGAAGATATACTATACATTTGGCATAATAGATCCTGAAGTCCTCTCTAATAAAGGATTCAAAGCATTAAAAGTAAATAGATACACAAAGAAGTTAAAGATCGGCAGACTACAGGGGTCAAACCTATTCCCACTCGTCACTTTTTATTCGTCAAAGTTAAGTCCCTTGTATGGTACTTTTCTGTTAAAAGGCTCTCTATTCATAATAGATTTGTACCTCTCAAAAGCCTTTTTTTTTTCCAATGAGTCTTTTTCCTTTCCCTTTCTTAAGGGATACTTCACATTGATATACCGAAGAACTTTTTCTTTAAAAGTATTTAGCCCGTCCCGTATTTATTTACATAAAAATGTAATGAGAATTTATACAAACGAGCTAGATAGAGCACTCTAAGAAGAATCATGAAATTTTGCTAGGCCTATCTTTCCACCCCAACATTTTGTTCTTAAAGAACACTTTGGTTTCTTTCTAATCGATGTTCTACAAATGTAATTATAAGTTTATATTTGGTATTCTAAGTGACGTCAAATCAAAGGCGTAAAACATGGCTAGTTGGACCTTCCTCCAACATGACGTTGGTCAAGCCTGTGGATCTTTCCTACCTGGTAACAGCTGTTAGCGAGAGTTAAGAAGGCCTTTTCTAGTTAATGATCAAGTTCCTACATGGTTGCAGTGAAGGAAGATGGCTAATTTTAAGCCAAAAGAATGCTATCAAAAGATTAACCGTGTTGCACCCTAAATAAGAATTAAATTGGGACGAATGAACGAGAAGCTTGATATGGATATTGAGTCCAGGTGAGACGAGCAGAGAGGGCTTGTCCAGAGAAGTTCAATCAAGGCCCTCATGACTTGACTCCATGACTTGAAAGAAATCAAAGTTTAATACTTGAACATGATCTGTTCTATTGTACAAATGTGTCTTCAAGTTCTGAAAAGCAATCTAAGTTGTATCACACAATAATCACTGTTATTTTGAACATGTTGCATACTAAAATACTTTTAGAAAATGCAAAGTCAAATACCAAACTGTCCCTCAATTTATGACAGTTAAACTTGAGATAAAACAACCATCCAACAAATAGTCAGGAGTCCAACCGATGGACTCTGATATTTAGATATTAAGAGGGATTTGCAAAGGATCGTTCCGGAAAAAAAAAAACAGCAGTAGCAACAACAACAACAACAAATGCTATGTGGGGTGAAGGATGTGAAATCTAACCACAGGTTGAGAGACATGTGGATTAAGATCACTGGATTTAGACAGTTCCATAAGAGCTACTTCAGCAGCTGACTGCTCTGCTGCCTTGCGATTAGAAAATCCCGGTAGAGAATCATATCTAACATCATTAACAATCACCGTAGAATGAAAAGTTGGCTCATGGGAAGGACCTTCTTTGATAGTCTCGTATACAGGTGTGGGAAGTCCCACTTTTTGCGCATATTCCTGCAGTCGGCTTTTGAAAACATAGCAATTTGAAACACCTGATGTTCATCAAAGAATAAGAAAAAATAAGCACTAATAACAAACTTATCAGAGCTCAAAATAATAATAATGATGATGACAATAACCCATCATTCACATGAAAATCTATATTCATAACTAGGTTACAATACAGATGAAAAGAAACAAGCCAATAAATTGATTTTTTTTTAAAAAAAAAAAAAAAAACTGGCACAACAACATCAGAAACATCAAACAAAGGAATCAATTAAAATAACTTAGAACACATTCTTTAAAAAGAAAACAGTAGTACAATTGTATTAAGATCGTCACTTCTCATCCCATCTCACACAATCAGTTACCCCAGTGGCCCAGTATACTCTCTTATCGGGGATCAATCACCCCCATGTAAAATTATGAAAATTCTCTAAAAATAATCTAAAAAAACTGCCGAGTTTCTTGAGAAATCCAACTGAAAGAACATCAATATTGCAATTCAGAAACGAGTTTGAAAAGTATCTGTTGGAAAGTGAAAAGGGAAAATGGAATACCTTGAAAGTTGTCCTTGGCTGGCATAGCTTTGAGGAGTAAGAAAAAGGCGAGAATCCTCTCTCAGCAGGAGATTTGAGTATTGGTAAAGGCGAAGAGCAGAGAGGAACGAGTGCAGCTGGGCTAACCACTCCGTTCGTAGACGCGAAAAAAATGAGCTGCAAAGTTCGAAGCCTAGGTGACGGTGCCCTAGGGCTAATTGCCAAAAATAAGACAGGTTCAACGGGTTAAACGTGTTTTTGGACAAATGTGCATATAAAATGTCCATATTGCCCCTCAGTAAAAATAAACCCTAAAATAAAATAAAAAAATCAAATCTTTTGCCTCTTGCGCAATACCTAAAAAATCCTAAGGCATGGCAAGGGAGCGCCAGGGAAGAGACGTTGGAGAAAAATGAGAGAAAACGTGGGAGAAGAAGTAAAGTAAAGTTTTTCTTGGGAGAAAGGATAATAAAATGAAGTTCTTTTTTTTTTTTTTTTTTAATTTGAAGGTAATATAGTCAATTTACCTCGAATTTGTCCAAAACTCAAATTTTATAAACCCATCCCAAAAGTCTTTGCCTTCAAAACAATTTTATTTTTGGCAATTTTGCAACTTTATATTAGTTTATATACCAATCGTGATTCGAAATGAAATGTGATTGTGAAATTGTAGTCGTTGCAATAAAATTGTAAATAAAAAAACAGTTGTCATGATAATACTCGCTAAAACTATGTAAAACCGCACTAAATCACCCTAAAATAAGTATAAAAATGATTTGTACATATATACAACCTTGTTTCATACATTTTCAACAACAATCCAAAAAACTAAAGTATTCAACAATCTTGTATAGTTGACTTCTTAGTATATGTAATTACATTGGTACGTGTTAATCTACTATGGCCACTTTGATTCCAGAATTGTATTTTGTATTCAACCATACAAAAGTAAGTAGATCTATGAAAATTAATATATTTTAATGGCTAAGTTGTGTTCATGTTAGCTCTTAAATTATTATTTTTTTAGTATTGTTACACCAAAGCAGAAAGGAACAACGATAACTTTATTGATCAAGCAAGGCAACTAGGAAAATTGTTCATCAAAAAATGTGAGCAAGCTCCTAAATGTCAATACAATATGGTAATGTGATAATTGAACCTTTCATGAGTTGTTCCTAAATATTTATATCTTCTTTCTCTATCAGATTAACTTTTTAAAAGTTTGTTCATTTTAAATACTTGAAAACACATTTTTTAACACACAAAAAATTGTTCTTAACAACACTAAATTGCTAAAAGGAAAAGATGGTAGTAAAATATAGTAATGGGCAAACATAACTCAAACAAAAATAAATAAATAAATAAATAAAATAAAATAAAATAAGCTTTCCCAAGACTGTCTTGGAAACCTGCTTGAAAATAATTTTGCACTAAAAATTATCATATTTCAAAACTACTTGATTCAAAAAGTGATTCCTCCCAGCACAATTTCTCAAAAAGAAAATAATAATAATAAAATACTCGTGCTATTTATTTGTGCAGAAAGATACCACTTGGCAATCCAAGTCATCAACTAACCAATCTAACCACGTGAACTCCGAGGGGAAAAAAAACTCTATACAATTTCCTGCTTGACACATCAGAAAAACTGTTTCATCAATATGTCGAACCGTATAAATTGCATCTAAACGTGACATTCCAAAAGCCCAAAACCAAGAACAACATTGAAACTAAAACCTGAGGAGCTTCACGTGTATTGCTCGAGACAAACTGACTAACCAAATCAGCCATCCAGTTGGTCGCAAAAAAGGCCTACATACTTTGCTTGCTACACACTACCCCAAGATTATGTTATGTTCAAATCTAAAAAGAGAGAGCCTACACTACCCACAAGGTTTAATACTATATCCAATTGCAGTATTCATGCTTAGAAGTAGGTTTCTGGTTACAGAAGATCTCATCCATGAAGGTATGGCTTAGCTGACCTGCCAAGCTAGGCGGGTCGTCGATCAATGCATCGATAAAAGCACTAACAACTCTTCTGTCTCGCACTGATGCTTTCAAGCTGAACCAAGTCAGGAACTTCACTCGAAAGTCCTCGTCAATGTGCTCATCATGTTCTAGCCACTTCACTATTCTAACGGAATAATCGTAGTCAGACTCTTCTGTTCTCCTTTTGCAATTCAACCCGAGCAGAATGCGTGTCTCGCTTGTTTTACAAGGCGTGGAAGGACAAACTGATATCGGTTTCATTAGAGTAATTGGGTTCTTTGGAGAGGGGTTTTTGTAATGGCTTTCCCATTTGCTCTTGTTGAGTGCATTCAATGGATAAAGATTCGTCAGGTTGCCTTTAAAATCCACCCGAGAATGAAGTAGATCAATGGTCCTAATTTCTCCACTTCTATGCTTACCCAAAGCTGGACATGGCGTTGACAATTTGGGCGTGACCCATTTGGCTTCCCAAACACCAAAAACATGTATGCTACTAAATAGAGAGACCTTGCAGTAGTACTCAGTTGAAGGAAAGAGATCATCGATCTTGAACTTCTTTTCTGCCTTCAATGCAATGAAAGATGGCTGGTCCGGATAATCCTTTGCGTAGGCTTTACGATGCCAAAGTCTGCAGCCTAAGAAGTCTTTTACCAAATGATCATCGTACTGCAGCACAACCATCACGGATGTAGGGGAAGAATCTTCAAATAGGATCTTACAGTCTGCCAAGGCAAATTGCAGTTAATGGTGAAAATGTACATTTAAAATTACTACATGAGAATATGACATTACTACATTAATTAAGGACTAAGTATGTATCTCCAGGTAATCATGGCAAAATCACACTGATAATAGGCATCGCATGTAATTCAAATTTGACTTAGAATCAAATTTAAAAGAAATTCATTAAATCAGTTCTTTCTGAGAAAAAAACGATACTTACTCAATGTTTCTCTCTTTTGCATACAATCTCTGTAGGGGATACGACACATAGAATCAAAGTCCTCCACAGCAGAAGCACACAGTTTCTGGACCTCCGCACCACAGGATAACCGGTTGACAATACCCCTTGCCGTCCTTAAGCAAACCTCATCTAAGGGCCCCATTTCATTTGTCAGCATATTCACGGCCAATTCTACTGTTTTATGGAGTTCTCTGTATACATTTGTCCCTATAAGAATCTTGTGACACAAGGATAGTCGTAGACATAGTACATCCACTCTTCTGGCCTCTTTTGCATTTAACAATTGTCTTCTCCAACTTCTGTATTCAGCAACTTTCAAATCAGTTGATAAACTAACCCAAATATAGATAGATATAATTAGTTCACAAGATGGGTAGTAAATCTATAAGTATAACTCTGTTTCTTGATATATTAGATTCCAGTTTATATAGTGCCTGCATGTGAAATTATATTATAATGAGGTTGTCTTTTACGTCACGTTTGGAGGGTACATCCAAGACAAACAATAATTCAGTTAAAAATATCAACTCAGGAGAAAAAGAAAGCAAACTATAACATACCCCATCAATCCATTGATCTTTCCACACGATATGCAGTAAAAACTTCCATCCAATTTTTCACAGAGACTATTCTTTACAATTCCAGATCTTTCATGCTTCAGGGCACACTCCAAATGACATGACATTCCACAAGAGTCGTTCTCATTAGAAGAATCAGAGCCACAGGTCAGCCAAAGACTTGGATCCTTGTTATCATCGTAACAATGGCAAATGCAACATGAACATCTTTTGCAAAAAGCAAACTCTGGATTTAGAGGTGCTTTACAAGCTACATTCTGACAAATTTTGACTTCAGAAAATTCCTCATCGGTGGTCTCAAAGGAAGCATTATTATTTGAATTCAAAAGCACAACAGATGATCGGTCTGCCTTTCGAGGTCTCTTGTTGCTGGTTTGAGTTTTGTCTCGTAGAAAAGCAAGAGTAGGACTACTACTCTTCTCAGATTTCTGAGAAACCAACTTCAAAAGATGCTCTATCATTTGAGATTTTGTATATCCTGTGTACTTCCTTTCTTTCCCCATTTCAGCACATATGATCTCAAGTAGCTCCCTGCGGGTAAAAGACCTAAGGCTTTCAGTGGCAGCTTTGGACTTTTGAGCAATCTCATGAATTATTTCCTTTTTCTTTTCCATACTCATCTTGTTGCTGCCTTTTCCAGACTCAGTATCATAACCTGAAACACAAGCATGGCTCATGCGTTCACTGAATACAGACATTCAACTAAACACACAGCAGAAGCAGAAGTAAAGAATAAAAATCAACCAAACAAAAATTAAATTACATCCACCAAAATAGATCGTGTAATGCAATGGCCTACAATAAAGAACAGCCAAAAAGGAAAAACCCCACATCAAAAACAATGTCGATAAACAGCCACATAGAAAATGGAGATACTGTTTGAGAAAAAGGGTTTAAAAAAATTCAAAAAAAAAAAAAAAAGAAAAGCAAAGGGACAGAAAAAAAGAAAAGCCAAAACAAAATAAATGCTAAAGCCAGAGCCAGCGACATGAATGACATTGTCCAAGAAGGTGTAAGGACATTGATATTAACAGAGCGTTTAAATGCAAAGACGAACAAAAACATCCATCAACACCGTTGTAAAGGGAGGAAAAAAGAAAAAAAAAAAGAAGCAGAGACCTTAAACGGAGACCTTACCCGCGAACGTTGGATCTAAACCAGAAAACCTCTCCTCAGGTTCGCTCATTGTACGCAACAATACGAAGAAGAAACAGAAAAAATAAGAAAAGTAAGATGAAAATTGCGTCGAGTAAGAACTGTAAATGGGTCTCCAATGGCGAATAGATATAAGATAAAGTTCGTCAAGCACAGTGAACGGAGACGGAGAATTTCAGAGAGAGAGTGGAAAACTGAAAGCGAGAGAGAGAATGTGAAAAAAAGGAAAAGAGAGAGAATCGGAGTGGAAAATAATAAAATAATAAGAAAGAGAATAATAAATATACATAAATAAATAAATAAAATATTATGGGCTAACAAATATAAATTGCCATTAATGTACGGCGAGAGTTGGTATAGGTGAATACCATGGAAGAAATGGCCGTAAATTTTAAGTTTTAAGGAAAATTAAATTTCTTAATCCTTACAGATTTGATAAACAAGTGTGTTTGGTATCTAAATTTTGAAAGGTACATTTTTAATCTTTTTAAATTTATTTAGTCTCTAAATTTTAAGATGTATCTTTTTGTTACTGAACATTTAAAAATATGTTTTAGAAATATTTTTATTTTTTAAAAAATTATAAAAAATTGTTGTAGGGATGATATGATTTTTAGAAATATTTTTATAATTTAAAATATCATATAATTATTTAAAGTAAGAGTCTAAGGTTATTTAAGAGACTTTTAAACCTATTTTTAAATATTCAAAGACTAAAACGATATATTTAAAGATCAAATTAGCCTCTTTAATAAATAATTAAAATTTATGGACCAAAAATATAAATATTCTTCTGTTAATAATAAAAATATAATTTCACCTTTATTATTTTTATGGCGCGTGCGGAAACACGCGCCATATAGTACGATTTGACGTGATCGAGGATTTCGGCTTCGGGTTTTTTGTTTAATAAAAAAAATAATAATTATTTTCTCTCGAGGGAGTGACTGGCTACGGTGCGGCATTACATATGGTTGGTATGGTGTGGGTCATAAAATCATTGCCGTGCATTTAAGATTGGAGTGTGGGAGATGAGTGTTTTTATTTTTGAGCGTGGGGACCCACTTATAGGTAGCCTATTACCATCGTCTACGATTTCAACTTTCCATGCAAAATATTAGGGTTTATAATATGGCATTTAGGTCGTTTCTTAGGTGGATGCAGTTACCCATCAGCCATTCCATGGCTCTCCTATATATGACCTTTTTTTTAAAAAAAGGTTATACATAATGAAAAATTAACAACTATAAAATATTTTAATTGAATCGTTATTCAGATATTAAATTTGAATCTCGTCAAGTAATAATATTAAATTTAGTTTCACCTATCTATTTAGGTTGTATTATTAATAGATAATTATAGAAGGTATGAGTACAAAAAGATCATGTGTTTATAAATGTTAAAAATATTAGTTAACATTATTATTTTGTAATAAAAAGGAGTCTATAAAACATTTTTAAAATGTAATGTAATATAAGTAACAACTAGTTCGATTGGTTTAAAACGTGTGAAATGTTTTTTGTTTTATAATATTTATAACATATTAGAAAGTTTCTTAAAATTAAAATCTTGACGTTTAGTTGACGCTCATATTTTAATCCTTGATTCTTATTAGATGGATCTATGTGCATGAAAATTTTCATCTAAAATAAGCCGTTCGAGTAAACTCACTCAAATTTTATTAGTTGCTTAATAGAAATACTCGTAGGGTTGTTGACTTTATTTCTTTTGAAGCATAATAGACATAAATTTAAAAATTTATATCGTACTTGTTTTATGACAACTGTATATAAACTTCTAGATTAAACACCTTTTTATTTTTATTTTTTTTTTCAATTTTGATGAAATACTTTCGTCGTGAACAAATATAACAATTTATAGAGGAAAGTGACTTAGAGCGTGTGTTTGATCAATTTTTTTAAAATGTTTAATTCTAAAAATAATTATTATAAAAAACAAATTAGAGTGTGTCATAGCCTTTCAAAGCAACTTCTAAAATTTGTTAAATTTTATTTTAAATAGTTTAAATTTTTGTTTTTTAGTCAATTTAAACGAATATTTAATGTGTTCTAGTTTGTTTGTTCAACTAGTAAACATAACTTAAAGTGTAGATATTCCAAGATTGGCTTGGATAGAGTGGCAGACAGGACAGGATATCAACAATATGATGCTTTGTTTTCTTTAGTAGATGTATATTTATATAATATCAAATTTACAAATAACAAGTGTGATTTTAAGCTCAATCATTGTTGCTAGCACAACGTGGTTGTGTGATATAAAAGTTTAGTCGTAACGCAATTGAACAAGATACTGATAATGATTGATAAGTAGAATCACGTTTGATAGTCAATTCATATTATGTTTTACATTTCGAAATTCAATTAATTAAACGAATATGTTTCACAGACAATCCAAATTAAGTTTTCTAAAGCTATTTATGTTTTCAATGTATTTGAGTTCTAAATTTGAAGTTATAAAGTGTACAATTATATTATTAA
Source organism: Cucumis cinereus (assembly GCA_037974625.1). Lineage (NCBI taxonomy): Eukaryota > Viridiplantae > Streptophyta > Magnoliopsida > Cucurbitales > Cucurbitaceae > Cucumis > Cucumis cinereus. Next base: position 10,155,172 of record JBBPDJ010000014.1, read on the forward strand.
AAATAAAAATACTGATACAAATTGTATTTCATTTTACAAAGTTATAAATTCAATTTTTTTTGTTCGTTAAAATATATACCATACGATAAACCCTAAAATATATACCATACAGTAAATTATATATATACATGATATGATGTTACAAAATAATAATTATGTTACAAAATAAATTAGAATTAAGCACCTTCCACAAAAACACTTAAACAACCTTCATTTTTGTAACTCAAATGGGCACGCACTAAATATATTGAATATACAAATACATAATTTTATATTTAATAAAAAAACAATATATATGTACTTAAAACGACACAACGCTAGGGGAGGCACGTGCACCCCTAGCCCCTACATAGCTCCACCCTTGAGTCATGTTTTCAAATTGTCTATCGAACATACATTAAGATATTCAAACTTCCATCCCATACACATCGATGAACTAAACAATTGTCCCCTGTCTATTTAGAGGTCAAACTATTTAGTTCAAACTGCATTTTTTTAGCCACGGAGGGTACATTTTTTTAGAGTCTGTTGTTTTGACCCACACAATCAACTCAAAGTTGATAGACCATGCACAATTTTTTCCTAAATTTTAGTGGGTTGTTTTATTACAAGTTGTATTTTTTCTTTAGAGTTATCATGTTGAGTTGAATATAATACAAAAAGCAAAAAAAAAAAACCCACAAACTAATCATGACATACTCTAAGTTAAAAAAAAAAAAAAAGTCTCATAGAAAAAGAAAAAAGGAGTGGAACATAACATTTTGCACTCTATATGGACTATTTTGTCCCTTTGGTAGACGTGTTCCATAAAGTTTGTGATCGAGTAAATAGCTCGATGAACGAATGGATTAGATCAAATTGGAAAATAGAAAGATTTGTACAAGTTATACCTTTTGTTACCACTTTGTAGAAAATCGTTAGATATGACTATGTTAGATATTTGTGACTCGATTTCCCTAAACCCTAAGCATGTTTTTTTTACCACCGCATGAATAAAATATTTTGTTGTGTTGTATCAATTAAAATGCTAACATTGTATCCATATAAACGTCAAACTCTCGTAAATATTTTAATTTATATAACAATTGAAACTTTGTATATGAAGTATAGTGTGTGGCACCAAAGCAGAATATTGAATCAATTTATTTAAATTAAAGATGCTTTCGAGATGTTCTTAAAAAAACACTATCAAACATAGTAAATGCATCAATATCTCCTATTCACTAATCTAAAAAAAAAATCTAAAACAATATGATTCATTGACACTTTTTAAAAGTAAATCTAACAAACATTTTTATCTAATTTCGTGATTTATTTTAAATATTATGACATCCTTAATTAATTATTTCATAAATGATACAAATTGTAACTATCTTATTTTAAGTTTGGTTATCTTCGATGGCAAATTCATAAAGCCAGGTTTGAACCTGGGTTTGTAAAAGATAAGGAAAATGTTTTATTACTATACTAGCTTTTGGTATTTGTATTTTTTTCTTCGACTTTTTATATATCATATAAAAAGCATAAAATCGAGAGGGGTTGTGGGGCTCAAGCCCCCTAGAATTATAGGGGGTGTTTGGCCCATGGGTTTGGAATTAGGGGGTTTGTCATTTGAAACCAAACCCATGTTTGGACAATGAGAATAAGATTCCTAGGATTAAAATTCCATATGTTTTTTTTTTTATAAAATGCCATAAGTTTTAGAAAAAAATTTTACTTCAACTTTTTATCATTGATCGTTGATGACCGTTGGCAGCAAACGTTGACTGACTTCACGATCAACCATTGATAATCGGTAAGAAACGTTGGTGAACATCTTGATCATCGACAACCAATCGTTATTGTTAATGATTGATTGTCGTGCTTATTAACAAATGGTCGTCAATGATCAAACAATCATTGTTGGCTGACCATTGGGTGTCATTTTCGAAAACTTCGTTGGCGAATTTCCGACCACCAACCCAACCGTTGCCAACCTTTAAAAACTTTTTTTTTATGTCCTTGATTTAATCCCAATAGTATTTTTTAAAATACATTTCTCATTCTTCTATTGTTATTGAATGTTAAAATTTATTGTTTTTACATTATTGTCATGAAAGCCAATAGAGCAAATAAATTGAATTAGTGGTACAAAATATGAAAAAAAATCAATCATAAAATTGATACATTATAAAATTTAGGATATACAATTCACAAAAAAAAAAAAAAAAACTACTCACCCCAAGCACAGACATCAAAAACTCAGAATTCTAAATCCTGCACCCCAAACACAGACATTTGTAATTAGAACCCCATTAGAAAAATCCACAGACATTTAATTCCCAGGCATTTGATTCCAAAACTGCGCACCAAACGCCTCCATAATGAATTCATCGGTGGTCGTCCGGGTAAGTTGCACACTGCATTTTATAGTTTTTTTTTTTACCAATAAGACAGTTAACACCCGTTATTGTCACGTTGCTTCATTCAATCTACGAGTTTGCTTACAACAACACTGCATATGCAATTGTATACTAACATTTTGTATAAGTACATACAAGGTTCACCTCAAACCATTCTTCAAGTTCTTGTGGTCCATTACATTTTCCTTTTTCTTGTTAGAAATTTACACCAAATTGATTAATATTTTGTATATGTTCATGGCTCGTTGTCTCGAACCTATTTTAAGGTTTCTCATAGGCCATTACTAATTAAAAAAATATCCTATAGGAATTGTTTGGATCTCAAATATTGTTTTATGGAAATACACATATAAAGTAAATATATAGAATTTGAATGTCTGAGTTTCAAACGTCTATGATAATTAATGTATGTGTTTGAAAATGTATGATAATTAGTAATATGATAGGTTAATGTTTTAATTCAATTCAATAATTTATATATAGAAACTAAATTTAAATAATTACTAAATTAAATACAATATATCAATTAAATCTAACATTAATTTATTTATTGTTTTATTAATTAATCATGTAATTAATAAGACGAAAAATGAATGAATACTTTTTCTAATTAAACACAAATGAATTAATTATTAAAAATAATTAAATTAATTATTAAAAATAATTAAATTAATTATAATATTGATAATTTACGATAATAATTTATTTTAAATAATTAAGATAACACATTGTATTAATAATAAATATATTAGTTTAAATTTATATTAAATGGTTAAGATAACACATTATATTAAGGTCAATTACGTTACGACCCACCAATATTCGGGGGCATATTTCGTAAATTCCGCCACCATTTAGGATCCTCTTTCTTGCTTCAGTCCAAAGTCCTTTGTCCTCAGTCGAATCCCTCCATTCTCTCGTTTCTCCACACTTCCCACCAACACAACGACGCCTGCAGTAACTACAAACTTCTCGTCGTCTTCACATTCTCACAAATCTTCTCTTATCTCTTCTCATCTTCCTCCTTTGGGTTCGATTTTCATCTGTATATTCTCTCAATTCTCTCTCAGACCATCCCTTCTTTCCCCATTCTTGCAATGCTCCAAACCCATTTGATTTTCTTCTGGCAGAGTTAATGTACGCACGCGATCAACCGTTGGCCATGGGCGACCAGATCGCCGACTGTGGCGACAGCGGCGAGCCCTTGGATAATCGTCTCGTTCGATATGGAGCTCACTCTCTTGAAGACGGTGGTGGAGTAGGCGGCATGGTCGAGGTTCTCAACCCTGATGCTGTTTATGTTTCCGCCGGTGATGGGTCGGACTTGGCTGTTCAGCGCAGTGATGGTTCGAATCAGCTCACACTTTCATTCCGTGGTCAGGTTTATCTTTTCGACGCTGTCTCTCCTGAGAAGGTATAGTGTTATGAGATTTAGGGTTTTTGGGTTTTCAATTTTGTTGTTCTTCTTTTCGGTGTTTTGGGACGTGTTTATAAAACTTGAAATTTCTGGAAGCTATGAGTTTTCAGAATGGAATACATTGATTTCCATGGCGGCGGCGAGGGGTGGGAGAATTGAACACGAAGTTTGATTAATTGTAAAGTAATAGCATTCCGTACCCTTTGTAGGTTCAAGCAGTGTTGTTGTTGTTGGGTGGTTGCGAATTGTCCTGTGGTCAGCAAAGCGTGGATTTGGTCAATCAAAACCAGAGGGTACTGCTGGAAACTTGTATCACATTTTTTTCGGAGGAGCTTATGTTTTTCTTTTCAATTTATTTTCTTTCATATTTTGTAGAATGCTTTGGACCTCCCTGGACGGAGTAGTCAACCTCAGAGGGCAGCCTCGTTAAATCGGTTTCGACAGAAAAGGAAGGAGCGATGTTTCGAAAAGAAAGTTAGATACGGTGTCCGTCAGGAGGTTGCTCTCAGGTCTGGCGATGAACATGTTAAGTTACTGGCTGGATTTTGTATTTTCCCTGTTTGCACATTCTTTGATTTCACTTTTTCATTCTATTTCACATTTTCAATTAGATCTAACTTTCTGTTGCACGTTAGCAGTTTTTTTGTTTGTGCAAGTTGTTTGTTCACCCAGTTTTTGCTTTCTGAACACCTCTGGTTTTTTGATCTCTTATTTAAATCGACAACATAATTGCAGGATGCAACGCAACAAAGGACAGTTTACTTCTTCCAAGAAGCCTGATGGTTCGTATAGCCATGGCAATGTCTCAGAGTTAGGTCAAGATGAAAGTCCACCAGAAACTTCGTGAGTTTTCGTAGTCCTGTGAATTATAGCAATCTGAAACAACCATTTAACACTTTAATGCTGTCTGTGGAATATGAAATTTCAGTTCAGTATCAGAATTTGTACTCTTTGTTGTATGTTAGACCTCACATTTATATCTTATTTATATCCATGGAATTTTGTGCTTTCTTTAGATGCACAAATTGTGGCATAAGTTCAATGTCAACCCCGATGATGCGGCGAGGACCATCTGGGCCTAGATCACTTTGCAATGCATGCGGGCTCTTTTGGGCAAACAGGGTAAGTATGCTTAAAGTTGACTATTTTGTACTGCTACTTATACGTATATTTAAGAAAAGCTTCACTTTTCCTAGATGGTCTGGGTGATGGATTTGCCAGACCTTTGCATGGAACTTATTGGCATCTTATGATGTAAGATGTGTCATCTTTATTGCTATTTTCTACTTGTGTGTGAAGTTTTGTTTTTGAGGGCTTGTTTGCTTAGATGTTTTGAGTTTAAGATTTATCATTTTTATGAATCTCTGTGGGGGGGCACAATGATTCTAGGCTCTAGCTGCACTTAGGACGAATGGGAATAGAAAAGGGGATGATGCACAGTGTCTAGGTTACTTTGGGCCTTCTTGGTAGTAATTGGTCATTAGGGAAAACTGCTGACGTTGTTAGCAATTTCTAACAGATTTGCACCAGTTCTTGCATCTTTAATTCTTCTTATTCATGCACTAATTTGCTATTTCTCCATTACCTTACTAACCACCTTATGGGAATATCAGTCTCTTTGCCGTTTCCTTCTTCCATTTTGATGCTTCTTGTTGTAGTATCATTAGAAGTAGTTCTGTAGTACTATTTGAGTTGTTAATTATTTTTTTCCAGTTAGTTAGTTGGTTTATTTGGATTATTAGACTATAGCTTCTCTATAAGTAGAGCTGATGAACTTTTGATCATTAATAGAGGTTTAGTTAAAAGCTCTTGAGATATTTTCTCCTTTGTTTCTTGATCGCCTTACCTCCTATGCTCGTTGTTTCAATTTTATTGTTCGATAATAATTTCTCTCTCTATCCTTGCTTTTCTCTTGTTTAGTCCTCCTGTCCTTTTTTTTTTTTTCTCTTTCTACTGTTCATTTATTCCATGCAGTTTCTTACATTGAAAAAAATGAAGAATACGATTGTGTATAAAAGCAAGCCCTAAAAAGCAAATGTATGGTACTGACTACAAAAGTAACTGACACTGTAGTCCATAAGGACAAGATTATTGTCATAATTATAAAAAGTCTAGTGACCAACGCTTAAACAAAAGCATTAAACCTCACCAACTTTCAAACCTCTTCTCTAGATTTCTCAACATCTCTAAAGATCCTATTGTTCCTCTCAAGCCAAGTACCTCACAGTATAGTAAAAAACTCACATACACAACACTTTGCTTTTCTTCCCAACGGGAGAATGCATAAACACCTCCTCCAACAAAGACTGCGCATCTCTTCTATGAGCCCCACTAATATCGAAAGATCTCCTTCTACAAACCCAAATGAACACTCCCACAAGAAATGATTCATATCCTCCTGATGCCTCATAAGGAGAATGCACCTACCATTGGCGGATCAAGACAAAAAAGAATGCTAAGTTCTTTGTCTTTTTTGCACAGTTAGGTTAACACTTTAGATCGGTTATCGAGAAACTGACCTTCGATAATAGGCTTGTTTTGTTGTATCCTTTGTCGGAAGGCAGAGGAAGGCCTTGATTTTATCCTTTGGAGTTGTGACTATGTGTGCTCCACGGGGAGTTTTTTTATGAAGGGATTTGGTTTGCAAATGTAGTCATAGAGGTTTACTTGTGATGATTGACAAGTTATCCCACCATTCGCCTTTTAGGGATAAGGGTCATTTCTTGTGGATTTCTGGGGTGCGTTTTTTTTGTGTGGAATTTGTGGGGTGAGAGGAACAATGAAGTGTTTAGATGGTTGAGAAGGGCTCTAGAGATGTTTGATTCCTTATTAGATTCCTCATTTCTTTGGGCTTTGGTGATGAAGACATCTTGTAATTTCTCAGCATGTCTTATTTTACAGGAGTGAAGACCATTCCTTTAGTAGCCTCCTTTTTTGTGGACTTGCTCTCTCTCTCTCTCTCTCTCTCTCGGGATTCCCATGTACTCTTTCACTATTTTCCTCAAAGAAAGGTTTGTTTCTTCACAAAGACATTATTAGATCCAAAATCTGAAAATAAAAGTTCAATTGGCTGTTTTCGATCATGTGAGGAAGCTATTTCTTTAATCTCTTGACCAACTCCTCGTCAATCAACCCTTTATTCATCCAACTCACACAAATCCCTTTCTAGGATTAAAGAAGACTAACATAAGTTTATTATTTTTTTTGTTGGATGAGTAACAAATCTTTTATTAAGAAAAAATGAAAATTGAAAAACAAAGTGATAAAATAAATCCCACCAAAGGGAGCCAAACTACAAAAGGGTGCTCTAGAGGGTATTTATGGAAGGACTTCGTGATCGAAGTGCAAAAAGTAAAATAGAATCTAACAAGGACCATACATCACTAAAAGAAATCTGTTTACCTCTAAAGTTTCTTTTTCTTTCTTCTTGTTCTTGTTCTTTTTTTTTTTTTTGGTAAGGGAAATACACGTTTCATTGAAATAATAAAAAGAGACAAGATCTCATAGTACAAGTATATGCTAGGATTAGGAGGTGCACCCAGGCATCTCAACTAGATTGACACCCCCTAGCACCGTCATCATATCCAAAAAGAAAAGAAAAATCCATATAAGCTATAAAGTCCCGCTCTAAAGTTTCTATTATTATTCATCTTCTTTTCTCGAGAAATTAAGGTTTTTGTGGGGAATTGGGGTGTATGCCATTGTTTGGGTGTTTGGAGAGAAAGGAACTCTTTTTAAAGGGTAGGAGAGGTCTTGAGTGAGGTGTGGGCTTCGGTTAGGTTTTACATGTTCTCGTGGGCTTCACTCCATAATTCCTCTCCCTCAAAGACCCATAGCACACCCCACCTGCCGAAAAGGCAAAAACAACCCCTCACAAAAAGGAAACATAATGAGAACCTTCTGAACAAAATCTTATAACACCTTAAGCACATTCAGATGTTCCAGTCTTTTTGAAAGAATTTCCGAGCAAAGTCCATTTTCAAGCTGTTGATGTCTTTATCACAGCCCATTTCTTCTTCGTTCGAATGGCCTCTCTATACCAATTTTTCTAGGGTTCATGCGATTGGTTTTGATTTCAGTTTTGAGCATAGAACTCTGGCTGGATTCAGCCGTGTGCAACTTCTCCCTTCTGGAAACATCTTTTGGTTACCATTTGATTGGTTTCCTTTTGTACACTTGATATGTTTTGGAATTTTCTCTCTATTCTATTAATGAAATTGTCTCTTATCCAAAAAAATTAAAAAGACCAGCCTTCCTTTCGTTTGAAAACTGTCTAGTGTTTGAATACATTTATCTCTTTTATACATATATAATATAAGAGAACTGTCAGTGTGCTTTTGTAATGGATTATTAAGAGTTCGAACCCATTCAAACCGAGTATATTTGGTTGAGACACGACAGCGGTATCTTAACTGCTGCAGTACTGCTGATTGGTCTTGGTAGACAAAATTTGGAAATGTGTGCTGTGGTGGGTTCAGTTGAAAGTAGTCTATGGTCAGGGAACTGAACCCAAAACACCCTCAGGTTGATGTTTCTTATCTAAAAAAAAAAACACCCTCAGGTTGATTAAACCTGTTCTTGTGCTCCTGTATGCTTATAATATGGCACGCAGATGTGCATAGATTGTGCAGTGGCATGCGTATCTGCTAATATGTCATTATGATTATTGCTATTACGTTATGGTCTTGTAAAAATACACTAATACATAAACGTGTATAAGTTGATATGCTTCTTTAGGCTATATTTTATACATGATTATGCATGTATTGTGTTAAATCGTCACTTCAATGTTACAGTCATTGTGGATTGTTTATATTTAATTGTGATTCTTTTATTTGCACTTACAAGGTGAGCAGGGGAGGAGTGAAACCCTGTTACCTTATGGTAGATTTCAATATTCATATATAATAGCTGATGTTTTATACTTTTCCATTTAATTTGCTCTTAAGTTTTTAAGAACTTAAAGGTAATTTACTAAAGGAGCCAGAATATTAAACTCTACCTTACCATAAGAACATTTCTAGCTAAATCCCCGGGGAGGTTAGGGAGTCGAATTCAATTAGATTTCTATTTTATTTGGTTTGATGTACATTTTTCTCGTTAACTTTGCAATTTCATTTTACAGTTTGAGCCAAGCATCACAACTGCTAAGAATTCAATATTCTCTATTTAACAACGCTGGCTGCTGCTGTTTAATCATCAACATTTTAATTGTTTCGTTCATGCAACATTGCAGGGAACTTTAAGGGATCTTTCAAAGAGAAGTCAGGACCATCCGGTGACCCCGGCCGAGCAGGTATGTGCCTTTTATAGAAATTCATTAACCTTGTTTAATTATTTAAGAATTCGTTCTGGTTATGCATGAAGACTGTAGTCCATGTTCCAACTCAATTAATTTCATCATTTTAGTGTGAAAGTGATGGTGGCAAGAACTTAGACTGCAGACATGGTAACCTTACGCCAAGCAATCTCGTTTCTTTCTCAAACGGTGATAACTCTGCTTTAATGGCCGAGCATTAGAATTACGTTTGTCAATACAGATATATAAAAAAAAGGCCATTATGGCTGTTTCTGGCTTCATTCAATCAGGCCCTCGTTTTGGCAATTTTACTACGTGGGTTGTAGAAGAATGTACAGATATAGCATTGCCTTCTATTAAATACAAGAAAGAGATCGTCTCCTCATTACTACTAATTGCTCTTCTTTTTTCTTTACAATTATGCTAATATTTGGGGATTTAAACCTCCCACCTCAAGGAAGTGAAGTGAGTAGATGTCAGCATCGTCGAGTTGTGTTTTCTTTTGGTGTACTAATTTGTTACTTGACAATATAATTTCTTTCTAAGGGTTTAAGCTGAAGACAAGGGGACACATAATAATTTGATAGTTATTATTATTATTATTATTATATTTTACCAATTTTCAGCATGAATGCAGTTGTGGTTTTAATAACTAACATTTATATTAGCTTTAAGATTATTGTGTGGCTAATAAAGGAGAGTGGAAACTACTAAAAATGTACTTAATTTGTTCAATTAAAGGGTGCTCGAACATATAAAAATAACGAGATTTTCCTGGATTGTATTCTTTTCAAGTGATCAATTTGATGACGCAATTTCAAACTGGTCGATGGATTTTTTTTCCTTGCACCTCTTGGTTGCTTAACATAACTTACAAAATGGAAGACGATCAATGAAATAAAAAATGTGAGGAAGTAGCATATATGCTGACTCTTGTTTTTTTTTTTTTTTTAGTTTTCACATTTATCAAAGAATTACATGTTACCTTTTTTTTTTCTCTAAAATTTCTACAATTATTGAAGAATTTTATGTTATAATTTTACCTTTCAAACATAAACTCATTAACTTGTTAATTTCATTCATTAGACTACATGCCCCCAAATTGAGTTACAAAAGAGTACAAATGCTGACTATTAAATTTACAATTACACCTATTTAAGATTGGTTTGGAGCTCTACTTTTGTATGTACCATAACAATAATATTTTTTTTAAATATATTGTAAAAATAACTATATTAATAAAAAATTATAATTCAAATGGATTTATTTTATTTTTTGTAATAATAATAATCACCATGCTATATTTTTAGATGAAAATATTTGAGTGTAATTTTTATCTTTTGTGTAGCCTGACTAACACCCTATAAGAATGTGTCACGTGATACATTTTCTTTTAAAAGAATTTTTTGTGCAAAAAAGAGAATATGAAATTAGACTACCCTTACTTTTAAATAGACGAAATAGAAAAAGGAATATAAAAAGTGCATTTGAACAAAGGACAAAAAAGGGAGGAGGGGGTGGATGGGGCAAAATTCATGAATTAAAAAATATATATTATTTAAAAGTGAAAATGGCAAAATATTATCCTAAAAAGAAAGAAAAAGAAAAAAGGGCAAAGCGTAGTCAACGATAACCAAACATAGCAAAGTCGTTATTTATCAAAGAACAGGGCCCACTTGTATATCCTAAATAATTTCAGAAACATTATCCCATGACTTCAGTACTTGTTACCAGCCGTTGGATCTGATTATAGATAGACCAATCCTTCAGTACGATTCCCCTTTGCGGGCGCATTAGTCCATCGACCTTGACACCCGCTGACCAATATCAACCGTCAAATCATGTCTACATCACATTCCGTACTCTAACAAACGGCTGGAGATTAGGACGCCACAGAATTTCGTATTATGCGTCGTAGACAATAACACCTCCAGTATTTATGTTATAAACTTGAAAAATCTCCGTCGCCGTCATTATTTTTCGTTTATATTATTATTTATTTATTTATTTTTTAAAGAAAAACAAATAAAAGACTGAAAATTTGAAAATTACCCGTTTGAGTCTCTTCAAGGAAACACAAGGGCACATCTTGCAAATCCTTTAACCATTTCTGGTAGCCTTTTTTTTCCTTCTTATTTTAATTTTAATTTTAATTTTAATTTTTTATCTTCTTGGTTTCTGAAGCTTTGTTCGAGCTCGAATTTTCGATTGAGTATGGACTCGAAATTTCATGGAATTCTCCATCTTTGTCTCATGAAGCTGGTTGACGGTTAGGGCTTGGTTTCTGTTGCAGTTAGGGCTTCGACAAATTCATGGCGGCTGCAAATCCTCAGCCTTTGCAAGCGCGTCCCTTCCAGGAACATGTCCAAGTTCCCTCAATGATGGGGGATGACGATGGTGATTATGAAGACGGTGGTGGCGGCGGCGGCGGCGGTGGTGATGTTATGGATGATGTCGAAGAAGCTCATATGACTTCAGTGAGCGTAGCGAATCATGGGGGGTTGGTCATGGCGTCTAGAACTAGTGAACTTACGCTTTCTTTTGAGGGCGAGGTTTATGTGTTCCCTGCAGTTACTCCCGAAAAGGTACCTTATTCGCATTTTTTGCTATAAGTATATAGGCTCTTATTCTCGTTGTTATGTTCCAATTTCAACAAGGTGGAGTTGTTGAGACTTTCATGAACACGAACCCGTGTCTTTATGCTCCTTTGAGTGCCTGAACTTATTCAAAACAGGCCATAGTAGTTAAAAATGAGTCTCAATCTTAATCCTCTGGAGGAGTGTGTTTGAATGGAATTCTTTTTGTTTATATTTTTCTTCTGAGAGAGAAAGAGAGACAGGGAGACAGACATAGCCAGAGAGACAGACACTTTGGGTAGACATCCGTTAATGTTTTTGTTCAAATTGTGTGACCAAGAATATTCTTACTTTTTCAATGGGTTTATGGTACATTCATGGGCAGATCTCAGGATTCAGTCTCTCTCTCTCTCTCTCTTCCTGGTTATGTCATGTTTTTTCTATCATTGAGTTGTAGGATGAAGTTCTGTTGTCAGACGAGCTTTATGCTGTGGCAATTAGATACTTTTCATAATAATTTCCAATTTTTAGGAGCAGCCGCTCTTGTGTTTCATTGGGATATTTAATGAAAAGTGAACATGCACATCTGGTGACCGCCCACTTGTGGGCTGCCTTCACAATCACATGATCAACACCTATTGCACCTGGGAATGAGATAACTACCATACTGTTGTCAATTACTCAATGGTGTCTATTTCCTTTCATTTGAATTGGAGAAGATTGGGTTTGCTCTCTAGGTCTAGTTGAGCATGTTTGGTTTCCCAGATTTCTTTTGAAATAGCCTTCAATCTATTCGTGTTTTTGACTAAGCTCAACAGTAATGGTGTGTGTTGGTAGTACTTTCTTATTGGGACTTGTCTCATGCATGCAACTCTCTCTCTTTACCTGACTGCTGTTTCAGAGCAGCTGTTCTGTACATTTTTCATAGTAACTGTTTGTTTTTCATCTTAAAGAAAACAATTTGGTAAAGACAAGGAATGCTTGCCTTTCTTTGAGCAGGGATTAATAGTTTTGGAATCCAGTATACTTTGGAGTCTGTTTTCTTTGGAAAAATGACTGGGTTTTGATGTGACAGGTCCAGGCTGTACTCTTACTTCTTGGAGGGCGTGATGTGCCAACAGGCGTACCTACAATGGAAGTACCATACGATCATAATAACAGGGTAATGCAAATCATGGAAATTTTACTCCATATTATGTGGGTTTGTTCATATATTAGATCTTGCCTCCATCTTCAGGGTATGGTTGACACCCCGAAGCGCTCCAACTTATCACGGAGAATAGCCTCCCTGGTTAGGTTTCGTGAAAAACGGAAAGAGAGATGTTTTGACAAGAAAATTAGGTACACTGTACGGAAAGAGGTTGCACAGAGGTAAGATTACTTATAGGCTACTATGACATGGAATCAAAAGTTTAGTGAGAATAGTTTACTTTGCACATTAGCATTAGCATCAGCATCTGTGGTTGTTTCAACTCTCTTATTCTCTCATGTTTGGTACAAGATTCTTATGAATACAGTGTACAAAATTCTAGATCTCAACTGCAGAATGACTTAGCTCAAACTATTTATAGTAATAGCTAAGACCCTATCTCTATTTCAATTCTGCTGAATGATAAAAATTTTGTCATTCAATATTTGAGGTCCAGTTTGGGGTTCGAACACACCCACCTATTTAGTAGCACCTTTCGATGCCTTGGGGTTTGTCCTGCTTCTTTTAGAATTGTGTCTCTCATTGAACAAAACTTGATAATTATAAAGTAATTTTTTCTGTAGTAGACATTAACCAGGGCTATGTTATATCATTTATTTATTTATTTATTTTGAGAAACTAATGTTACTCTTATCTTTTGGGAAAATAAAAGCAGATCTTACCGCTTTATGGAAATAGTTTTAATAGCTTTACACGTTTAATTATTATTTGTATTTTCCATTGTTGTTTTAGGATGCATCGTAAGAATGGTCAATTTGCATCATTAAAAGAAAGTTCGGGTGCTTCAAGTTGGGAGTCAGCACATAGTTGCCTCCAAGATGGTACTCGTTCAGAAACTGTGTGAGTTCATGGTTTTAGTCTGTTGTCATCGAGTCTCAACGATATATTGTTTGGATATATATAGTTTCATTTTATTGCTGTCGTAAACCTCTATCAATATTTCTTTCTTGTAAATATTTTTCAGTTTGCGGAAATGTCAACACTGTGGTGTTAGTGAGAACAACACACCTGCAATGCGTCGTGGGCCTGCTGGACCAAGGACCTTATGCAATGCATGTGGTTTGATGTGGGCGAATAAGGTTTTTATGCTAAGAATTATTGATATAAGTTTTTTCACTTTGCTCCAACAAGAAACATGGAGCAGGTTACTGGTGCCAGTGTTAAATTCATGAATACTTTGTGGGTTTAAATTCTTTAGATATTCTATTACCTCATGCAGTATTTGTTGGTATTTTTCTTCTGCAATATCTTCTTTGGCATTTTGGCTTTTTTGTTTTTTTACTGGCTTATTGGTTGTACAGGGCACGTTGAGAGATCTCAGCAAGGGAGGGAGAAATGTGTCTCTGGATCATATGGAACCTGTACGTGATATTAAAGAAAGCACCATTTTTCATTTTGAAAATGTTTGTCTCATTGTTTAAGACTTACTATACTCTGATATCGATCAAAGTTCAAACTTTCCTTGTTAAAATGCTTCTTCCTTTCTTTGGCTTAGGATTCCTGCTTTATAAGCACGGGCAGATTTAGTATAGGCTCAGGGGGCTCGAGCCCCCCTCAACCTTATGCTCTTTATATAATATATATACAAAAAACTGATATAATACCAATATTAGAAGATAGCCTAGTGGTAAAACTGCCTCTCAGCCCCCTCTGGACCTAAGTTCAAGCCCCACTCTGTACATTTCTTTTCTAGATTATTTTTAGCCCCCCGTCAACAAAATTTCTGGATCCATCCCTGTTTATAAGAGGTCCATGTATTGAGAGACAGATGGGACACAAAGCCTTTTATTAGGGCTGCTTTTTAATATTATGGTCCTATAGCTTCTGTTCATTTCCAGTATCTTTTCACAGTAAATATTTCCTAAAAACTGAATAAGAAACATACTGATTTTTCGAATAGGGTGTTTTTAGATATTGTGTGAAATGTGAATGTGTTCACAACATGATCTTCTACTCCCACATCAATTTGTTAGTGCTTGAAGTCTTGCATTTTCTTTTCACAAACTGATTTATTTCATTATAGATTGAGGTTGAGGAGTTATGCATGTCTGGCAGTCTGTGTGCACACTTTTTAGTTACTTATCAATGATACATATATTTCCCATAAAAAAGAAAATCAATGATACATATCTATTTTCGTTTAACGTCTTTTCTTTGCATGCCTAATTTTTCTTCTTTCCCAATAATGAAAATTTCAGTACGTGATGATTCATGGAAAGCTTGTATGCGTTTTTTTCCCTTGTTGATGTATTGACCTACATTGTTTTTTCCAATGACTTCAATGGCTTGCAGGAAACTCCAATGGATGTCAAGCCCATAATCATGGAGGGAGAATTTTCAGGCATCCAGGATGAGCATGTACTACTTCTTTTCCCCCCATTAAAATAATTTCCATTTTCCAGCTTGTGTTATCTGGAAGCCAATGCATACTACATGCAGGGAACTCCTGAGGATCCTAGTAAAACCATGACTGAAGGCTCCAGTAATCCTTCCATTGACCTGGATGAAGAAGTATGCCCATATCTTAGTGGATTTTAAGCCTCATATCTGTATGACTTTTTTTTTACTTGCAGTTGAAAGTTTCTCTGTTGGATCTTTATGTATCCTTACCTTGGAGTAGGTAACTCCATTCATTCACTAATATATCCTAAACTACCAAATCCCCGTTATGAGAATCAGCCCTTTCACCCAGTTACTCGTGTCGACAAATTGGTTCATACCCGATTGGTGCTCTGGTATCTTGTTCACTGTACTTTTGTCAACAAAGGTTCCTTGGCAGATGCACTCCTCCTTACTTGGAAAGGCTATCCTAGATTTGCAGTTCGTTTGTTTACATTAGTCACCGTATTACATAATTTCATAGGCTAGTTTGCTCTTGAATGAACGGTCAATCAATAAACTGAGGTTATTTGATTGATGAGAATTTTGTTAACCTGCACATATGTTATATTTTCATCACTCTGTCCTTTTGCTGTCCTTGAAGCCTGGCAGTATCAGTGGTTTCCCTCCGAGTTTAGTTTTTGTAGTGATCTGAAAGGCTACAGAGTTGAAACCAAAATAAATCCTTGAGCAGTTGTTTCATACTTGAAAAAGTGTGCAATTCCAAAGTAACTTGATGTTCTTTGTCGTGCAGGACATAAACGAAACCACTGGAGACCTTACAAATTCG
Source organism: Cucumis cinereus (assembly GCA_037974625.1). Lineage (NCBI taxonomy): Eukaryota > Viridiplantae > Streptophyta > Magnoliopsida > Cucurbitales > Cucurbitaceae > Cucumis > Cucumis cinereus. Next base: position 10,171,245 of record JBBPDJ010000014.1, read on the forward strand.
TTGCCCATGCGAATTGTCAATCATTCATCAAATGATGATGAGCAGGTATTGCTTATTTTTATTTCAAAAAAAAAAAAAATTATCTTTTATTTTAATGACTTTATGTTGGCAAAGGGCAAAACTATTTTAATTTTTCCCTGGGATATGATTTGGTTTTTATTTATTTATTTATTTTTATTTGTGTATTAACTTGAAACACTTGCTCAAACCCAATTCTAACGCTTTAGATATCTCATCTAGGTTGCTTTCATGTTTGGAATTGGAAATCTTTTGTCATCCTGTATAAATTCTAAACATCACTCTTAAACAATTCTTCATATGTTAAGAAAACGGCATATGGGTTATGTCAAAATAATAGACTGAAAAGAAGCTAAATTTATGCACAATAAAAGAAATTCAAATTACTAAATTTCTGATCAACTCCCAAGCTTGCATGTAGGCCATGGTACATTGAAATTTATATCAAAACTTTTATACTCCCCTCATTTGAGCTTTGATTTGAGTAGAAGTTGAGTGGAAACGAGATTAGAGGGCTTGAATTCAAGATTTCCTCTAATATCATGCTGAGTTGATGGATTTTTGGTTTCAATATCACCGGCAAACTCCACAATCCTTGAGAATTTCAAACCAAAGGAACCAAGCTATTTACAATTAGTGATTGCTTGGATCATTGGATTTATAATAATCCATTAGGACAGAGAAAAGCAAGAGCCGTTCCTTTTAAGCAAGGTTAATCATCGACATTTCTTGTTCTCTCAAAGTCGATGACTGTAGTACGCATTAGTAGGAAGAAACTAAGTTTGACTTGATGGAAGCTAATACAGGCTAGAGGCCTCAGAATTGCCTCCTCGGATCAGGAGAACATGCTTGATCTTTCTTTTCTTCCAAATTTTCTGTTCCTTTTGGAAGTGAAATGATAAAATGCAGAAAGTAGTCCAAAGTGGAATTTCTCTGAATTTTAGGTCAGCAATGGGCTTAGGCAGGGAAATCAATCCAAAATGGAGGTCGAGACATTGTCTATTTAGATAGCAATAAGGTTTAAGCAGAGAAATTAGTCCAAAATGGAGTTCTAGATATTAACAATCTCTGTTTAACAAAACCCAATCACCAATTGATTGCCAATGTAGAAATTATTCTTCTGGCCTGGATTACAGTTTTCTTCTCCATTGTGTTACTTCAGTTTGTTACAAGCGAAACTAAATGTAGGGCCCGCTCTGGTACGATATAATCCTTGCCCATTAGTTAAATATTCAACCTAAGTACCATTGCTTCTCCCCTTCCCTTTCATTTCATAGGACAATGTCACTTGAGGCCTCTGATCAGAGTCTTTTTGTTAGGAAAACCTTCATGACTAATAACAGGCATATGAAAATCAAATAAAGTAAACCCCAAGGCGCTTAGCTGACCTTTACATTAGATGTTAAAAATTCTTGCAAGCCTCATATTAATTGAATTGAAACTTAGTGAAAAGTTGTTGTACAAGTTTAGACTAAGCTATTAGTTGTTACTCTTATTTGTTGTTCTCCAATGATTCTCCAAGGAGATTGCTTGTACAAACCTTCTGATGGCGGCTCAGCCAATCCTTAACTTTTTTAGATTTGGTGCTGATAGATGTAGACGAAGGACCTTGATTCCATTAACAAGTGGCTTCATGGAGAAACCTTTCTAATATTTCCTTTGCTGTATTTTTTGGGTTGATATTCAATTACTTATACTAGCTTTTATCTTCAGGAACCTCTTGTTGAACTTGCTAATCCTTCGGATACCGATATAGACATCCCCACTAACTTTGATTAGAAAGGTAATCGTTTGCTTAGGCTATGGGTCTAGGAGATTTCAAATAATACTTTGGCTGTTAATAATTTCTTGTGCCCGCATAAATCCTAGATGTCAAAACAGTTACTATCAACAATGGAGTGGCAGTTAGGACTTGTATAATTACAAAAAATGTCCATGACATAAGATTCAAGTGTGCACAGTGGTTATCTTTTAGCCGGGACGTCGCACGCTGGTCTCAGCTGACGTTAGATCTTCTAACGATGTTGATATTGCTGCCAGAAACTGTTTGTATTCACTGTCGAGTCGAGTTGTTAGGGGATACAGGTTGAGTTCTTCCATCAGTGTATGATCTGAGTGATTCGTTTGGTAGGGTTACTCTTGATTCAATTTTATTGGAAGGTCTGCTTCCATAATTTATCGTCATAATGATGAAGGGATCAAATGCTTGTGGTGTTTGTATCTTAAGATAGACCTTTTGTTTTGCTTCTAATTGACAGTATTATATACAATGACTTGAGCAATTGCTAATAGAATAAATTTGCACATTACGAAACCTTGTAGTTTTAGGGATGGCCACTTCCCTTCAGGGACCTTTTTAGTGTAGACTATGAAGTATTGCCAATAGCAAAATTTGAAAGTTTGTACTGTTATGTTTGGTCATGTATATAAATAAATTTAAAGGAAAATTTTGCGATACATTTTTGGTTTATTTTTTTTCATCATCATGGGCGTAGATGCTACTTGCAATTTTGAATTTTGACGAATGGAGATTATTGAACTCGAAGGTCTCATGGTTGAATGGAACATTTTTAAATGCAACATTTATGTATCAATGTAATGGGCGCTTTACCACATAAACGTTTTTAACCGATTAGGGCATGTTTGGAGCATGAGGTGGAGTGGGGTGGAGTTGACTATAATAGCCCACTTTATGTTTGGGGTAAGATTTAATTTTAGTTGGGGATTAGGATTAGGATTAGAATTTTAAATAACCCTATAATTACTATTATTCAACCCTAACTGAGTGTTTGTTTCAAAGATTGGAAAGTTCGTCGGTCAACTTTTGTACACCACTTTCGTTGATCGTTGTCGATCAATCTTCGACCACCAATTTCGTTGGACTCCACTGGAACTTTCGACAACCAACTACCGATCGCCGTCAATCAGACTTTAGTCACCACCGATCAAACTTGAATTTTTTTTAATAAAAACACTTTTAAAAGAGAGTTGTCAAACACTTTAAAAAAGTATTTATCAAAAGGATTTAAATAAAAATGAATTTTTGAATAACCTTTTTTATAAGTCATTCTAAATACACTTCCTCATTTTTTCTATTTTTATAAGTCATTCCAAATATGCTATTAGTTTATTTATACTCATACTTTTAAAAATACACTTTCTTATTTTTCTATTTTTTTCTTTTGGATTTTTTAAAACTTAGGATTATTATTAGATTATTTTTTTTAAAAAAATTATCTTTCTTTCCTTATTTGTTTAAAATAAACGTGTTTTTCATTTTAGAAGATAGTGCTAGTATATATAGTGATATACATATATATAGATAGAAAGAGCTGAAAAACTAAATTAGACCTCATTTTCATATGTTTAGAAATTTCTAATTTACTTCAATAACATTTTCATTGTTTTTTGTTGGTCAATTTAACTGACTTAAAGACTTAAAATTATCTTTTAAACTTAAAAATTACAAAGTGAAAAAAACTTTTTGGGCAAATAAAAATTAAAATTCAAACTTTCTGATTTAATTTATTATATATACTTAATACACAAACTATTATAACATGGACTAAAATAATGAGCACTCCAAACACGTATATTGATGTGTTATCAATACACTCAATAAATAGCAGGCTCTTATAGCATATTACTGTGTTACCAATACTCGAAGGGTCTTCTTTTTCCTGAAGATGGATGTACAAAACAAGGGTACCATTATGCTATGTAGGGCATGTATGAACATTTATAAAACTCTCTCAAAAAGTAGACTGTCCAAAATTTATAAACATCTATTTAATATCGAATACAAAAGAAATCTATTGAAAGGACTTTTAATGTATTTAAGGCTTCCATATCAAATATCTCATTAGTACGCAGAAATTGAAGTTGGCCAAAATTTATGAAGCTGAAAAATGAAGGCAGAAATATGTCGTTGACTAGAGAGTGGAAATGGCACTGGGTTGGAAACTTTAGATATACCATTATTATTATATACCATAAATAATATATGTACGGACAAAATTGGATTTCCAGTTGCTCACAAATTTATGAGCTCGTGTACTCAAAAACCTATATATGTATATAAGAAAAAAAGAGTAGAAAATTGGGATGGCATCATTCTCCAAGGGTCATTTTGGATGTCTTGCACTTATTGTCTTCGCCATGATTCGAGTGGATTTTGAAATTTCACATGCATTGTGGCAGGTCAAAGTAGATGGATTTGCAGTTTCATCCGCATTCTCTGTTAGGTTTTATAAGGCCATCAAGCTTCCAAAAGTTCTTCTTTCATCTGCTCCAGCTGTTCCTGTTCGTTAAAGTCTTCAAATGGGGACGACCCACTAGAACTGTCACTTTCATATGGGGTGGTTTCTCTTGGGGACGAGGGAAGGGACTCCCTCTGTTGAGAAGATGAACCTGTTACATTATATGTTCGGTGTCAAAGTAAATACCATGCGAAATGATTTGTTACTAATTCCTTGAGTAGAATGTTCAGAGGTCATATCGAGAGATAAGCCCTGTGATGCTCAGTACTGCGGAGTCTACTTCTACTAGGTTGAGTGTATATTCCTATTGACACTTGACAGAGAAAGAAATAATTCAGAAATCGAGATACCTTTCTGTCTAGCACGGAACTTTTTAGTATGCCGCCTAATAAGCCTTTTTGCTTTTGTGATAGTGAGCTGCCGAGCAAAAGGTGAGAATTCAGCATCAGTGTCACTCCAATCACCTTGGAAATCATTGTCAGCTTCACCCCTCATTGTGCGCAAGACAAATGCTTTGGCCTTGCGACGCTGATTGTTGAAGAGACCCCTGATGGAAGTAACAAATCCATCACCAGCCCCATCACTTGGCCGCTTAAGCCAGGTTATTGGATGTTGATCGGATTTCCCTGCCAAACCCCCTTCATTGTCACTTAAATTGAAGTCGCTGTCAGGAACTACCGTATTGTTGGGTTCCTTTTGACTATGTGCTTTGTCTTTGAACTTCTTACCCTGCATGAGTGGTGTTTAAGATTGTAAATAACTGACCCAATAATCGAGAAACTTGAATTCAACTCGGTTGAGTTGAATGCAAAAACATAATACATTCCACATTACTTCTTCTCTGAAAGCTTAGTTTTTCGAGTTTTCATCATAACTAAGCAACACATTAGTGACTTGCACGCTGATAAATTCAAAGGTGAAGGTAACGAAAGCAAACTAAAACGTTGGGAAGGAACTTGAGATGGGGTTGTTACTGGGTACATAAAAAGTTTGACATAAGCGTTATAATGCAGAATATCTAAAAGTTCACCTGCATTCCTGTAACAGACTTTAAAACTCCCCAGATGATATGCTTTTTAACTCGAGAAAATAGCCTACGCCAAGTCCCAGTGAACTCAACACGATGGAATGTATCCATCAGCAACTTTAGATCATTGACGACAAATCTTGATCCTTCGTAAGTAACCAGCAGCTCAACCTGTTTCAAAAGTTCGTTGAGTGATTTACCAAGGAATCTACAAAATACTGTTTCAACATTTACTTCAACAACAAACTTCACAAACTGAGCTAGATAACCTGGCTAATCTTGATATTGTGGAACTCCATCATCTTTCGAGGTCTGGATCTTTTCTCATCCTGGGCCTTTATCCCCTTCTTCTCTTCATGGGATGAGCGACCAGCTTTGATAGCTTTCGGATCTTTCAATTTATTACCACCAGATTCATCTGGTTGCTCCACGGAACCCAGTTGTCCACTTTTGGTAATGCTCTGCAAGACAAGTTCAGTAGCAACAGATTCGGCCACAGTCTCTTCCCATGACCTATCAAAAGAAGATGTTCTTCTTAACTCGGGGACTGAACTGCTGCCAGAATTAGATTTAAGGTTTTGTGTCTTTGATGCCTGCATTGAAAGTATCCGAGACATCATGAGAAAAGGAGCTTGATCCAAAGAAGGAAGACAGCTCATATTTGATCAGTTCCAGAGTTCTCAACAGGAGAAACCAATGATCATAACTCCGGCAGTTCCATCTTTCAAAACGAAAAAGATATCATTCAATCTTTCCTTTTCTTCTTTATTAACTATTATCAGAAAAGAAAATTGGCCCCATGAGCAACAAGTAAGCTTAATAAACTCACCTGAGCAGATTCTGCATTGGCAGATCCTTGACCACCGAGGGAGAAACCTAATTTGGAAAACATCTCTGACTCTTTTGTGGTAGAAGCAGATACTTCCTGAACTGAAGAACCTTTCTTTACACGCCTGGAACCTGCAGCCGTTGAAATCTTCCATGCTTCCTGTAGCAAAACGTGAGCCACTCAAAATCTGTACTTGGGGGAAGCTAAAATAGAAAGTTGACTTCTACTAAGGAGTTGGCTCCTCTTAAAAAACAAAGTTTTTAACTCACCTGCCGCCTCTGTGAATCTTGTTCTTCCTCTGGAAAAAGGTACTCCCACATCATCCGATACATTGTCTCAGTCAAGTGAATTTTGAGGGGATAAATATCTACCTATAAGAGTAAAGAATTAACGCATTAAGCAAACAATCAGGCACGTGTACCGAAAATTAGATAAAAAAATTAAAGTTATCAAGATAATTCTGCTTCATGATTTTTTTTGTTTTTGTTTTGGTCAACAGAAAAACAACAATATTTTTAACTGTTAAAGTTTTGTTCATGCAACACATGCACTGGATAAAGTCTATCAATTCCTTGCAGGACTTGCTGTCTCAGGATATTCTGTATGACAAATCCCTTGCAGGACTTGTGCAATTTCAAGGTGCACTTTTATCTTTCTTTATTAATGTTGAGGAGCATTTTCAGAGGAGGAATTCAATATTAAGATAAGACTAGCCTGTAAAATACACAACAGATTATTCACTGTAAAAGAGGGGGGGAGGGAGGGAGGGAGAGAGAGAGAGAGAAGAAACGAAAGGGAAAAAAAAAGAATGAATTGCTACAACTCATCCACACACACCATGCAACTGTAGTTCATTATACGATCTTCCACAAAGCTAATGGAACATAGACTTGAACTCCTATCTGGTACTGGTTTCCAAAGGATTAGCGAAAAAGTGAAAAAAAAAACCCCCACCTTTCGTGTTCACCCAAGTTAAGGTATGGACACAAGTTCAAAGGTCCTTTTAGTTAGCACTGTGAAACATCTAAATTGGCGATGCCATTAAACCAAACATTTCCTTTATCAGTTAATAGTTTAAAGAATTTTGGTTCTCAAACTACTGTTCACCATAGAAGAAATGCACACTATAACAATTTTCTTTTTACTATATAATATATATACCTAATACTCAAACATTTAGAGAAAACAAGGTCACTAACCTGGAACATTTCAAGGAGTGAATTTCCATCCCTAGGAGCTCCCTGTCTTGCATCCACCCGAAGCATGACTAATCTGCAGGCATTAAAGTAGACTGTAAATGTCTGAAAACCATATGAAGCAATTACTACCCAAATGTCACAAGGACAGGAAGCTTGTTTTCAAAGTGGGAATCGTTTCATTTTCGAATATCCAATAAATAACAGAATTTCCAATCCCACTCTTGCACTTAGACTTTCTTGAAGCAAGTGCATCAGCCTTGTGTTCAACCGGAGAGAATGAATAAACCATAAAGGCGTGAGTGAATCTGTTAGAGGTCTTAAACATAAAAATGGTAATGCATCTGGCCAAAAGATGATTATAAAGAACCACCCAAGATAAGTTAAAAATTTGTATGTTTTGACAAACAGATCTGTATGACATGTAGCCAAGCAACAATTAAAAGAAAAGAAAAAAAAATCTCACAAAGTGCACACATGAAGGAAATAAGAAAAAGCCCAGAAACTTAAAATATTTGATCCATAAATAATTTCTCTTTGTGTTTGTGTGCGTGTGTTTTTTCTATAAACAGATTTTCTAGCTCAATATGCCTCACCCTATTAACTAGGAGGCACCTACGCCTATCCTAAAGCTCAAACAGATTTTCTAGCTCAATATGCCTAACCCTATTAACTTGGAGGCACCTACACCTATCCTAAAGCTCAAATCCATGGAGGATTTTTCTTAAGGAACTCACTCAAAGGTTCAAAACACGCGAGCTCTGCATTGGTGTAAGGCCACATGAATTAGTCAACAGCGCCAACACTTGGAGGTACACTTTACTAGTTTACATATTTTGTGAGGTTGGAAATGATAATCTTGAATCATCAAAAAGCACGGATTATGTTAGAACTTCAGAAGGAATTTAGCATGTGATACAACAAAAACCAAATACTCAGTGGATAGGGATGTAATCGAGACAGACTTAGACTTTCACCAAGATGCAGGAGAAACAAATAAAAAGAGCTGAAAAAGAACGTACTTTCCCCATTCTGTTGGAGGATTCCATGCCGATAGAAGCATGTCAGACTTGGCATTGGGCAAGCAATTTCGTACGACAAAATACTTTGTAGTAAACTGAGCAATGCCAACATCTTTGTAATCACGGTCAAAATCATAAAACTGTAGTAACAGATGGTAACCACGTATTAGCTACAATAATCAACTACCACCGTAATTGTAGAATTATAACAAAAGTAATGAATAGTGTCCCGAAAAAAAATTCAACTGACGAGCATTAGTTTACATGAGTCAAGTGAATTCACTGCAATTTAAATAAATCATATTAGCTTTTATTGCTAGGATTTCACCAATCCTTTCATCCTGGTTGATCTGTAAAAAAATTGAACAATCAAACAACCGTGATATTTCTTGTCTAAAAGGACAACATGAAGCATCTAAACCTAGAAACAATTACTACACTAGACCAGGTTTATTATTACAGAAACGTCAAAATGTTTTATTAAACAAAAGCATACAAAAAGGAGGAGATAAGATATCCCACCACACCAACTAGCCTAGTTGTAACTAACAAAAATTCTCGACAATAGGATTTTAAGGTCGAAGCTCGGTGAAAGAACGCCTATATAGAGGAGGATTTTAAAATTCTTTTACTCTTCTTTAGTTTTCAAGTATGGAGGGGGCAACTAAAATGTGTTTTTGGTATGATTTGTGGGCTGCCTCTGAAATTAGAAGTCTCGGTTTCCTCCTACATTCAAAATCTCTACCTCCCACTTTGGTTCGGCCTTTGTCCTCGGGTTGCTTTACGTGATCTTGGCTTATCTCAGTTTGCAGTCTATTGGTTCCTCCAACATACACGAGGATTATCATTCTCGATTGCTCGCTTGTCTCTAGTTTGGCATTGGCTTGGATGTTCTTGTGATCTCTAGTGGGTTTTTTTTAGGTTTATAAGGTTTTAAGCTCATATGAAAATGTTTACAATGTGTTTCATTTGTTTTACTCTTTTATTTTTTGAAGAGTTTTTTTTTTTGCTCATAAGGTTTAGTTTTACTCTTTCTCTCCTCTCTTGAAGATTTTTGTATCTTTGAACATGGAAAATGAAGGCATTTCTAGACTCTCACCATGTCATTTAGTTCAGCCTCCGCAAAAGATTTACCATCAACAAGCATGCTCCAGACTACTTTATCAATTTTCAAAGAAATCCGCATAGCATACGAAGGACTTTTGTTCTTCTCCTTCTCCATCAATCTTATCTGAGCAGCTTTTTGAAGAGCCATCCTCAACGATGCAGATGCCATCTTCCTAGACTTTTGTGCATTTATAAGCTCTCTCTTTAATCCTTGAACCTGGAAGGATGCACTTTGATTACATATCTCTATCAAGCTAAATGTTAAAGCGTAAGAACTGAGAAGATTACGGTCATGGAATATCAACTTAAATGTATGCGAGGAATATCTTATAATCAAGATGTCACTAGCTAGGCTACCACTACCACCAAAGGAATGTTCAAAGATGTAGATTGTATTGACATGACATTTGCAAAAAATGAAAAAAAAAATATTATAATAATTTTTTTTAAAGGGGTGCAACACAAGGACTTCCTAAGTGGTCACCCAACTTAGTACTACTCTTGCCCAAGCACGCTTAACTGCAGAGTTCTGATGGAATCCGGTGCATTAGTGCTGGTATGATTGCACCAAAAAAAAAAAAAAATTATAATAATAAAAGGGCATAGGTTAAAACGTGGAAATAATGGAAGTTCTAATTTGTCAACAAAAAAAAAATCAACAGGCAGCGATCAACCACACAAGCAGAGGTAAATTTTCAAATTGAAGACTGTCGAAATTTAGAGAAACAACATATATTAAAATTAATGATCCACATTTAGAATAATAAAAAGAAGTAACAAAAACAGTCCAAAATGTTGCTCACCAACAAGGCCTTTCCACCAGAAATCATCCACATCTCACCATCTTTTTCTGGATTTAGATCACTACCACCGTCACAATAGAGAGACAGCTTTCTAATATCATTAACAAGTAACCTCTTTTCCCGTTCTTTCCTTTCAAGGTTGATCTTTGCAAGTTCTACCTCTTCAACACCATCAGGTACAACCTCATCGGCTTCCTCTTCAACATCTTCACCATCTTCTGAAGGAAATGAAAGGCTACTATTTCTAGGCCTGAAATTACATGCATCAATCATTAACTCCTACCTATACATTTTTTCCCCTCTTATTGAAACGGAACTCCTACTTATACATATACAAGCAAATTAATCAAATAAAATATACATTTGTATATCATGAATTGTTGCTATTTTAAGAGTTTTGCAGTTCATGTGACTCTGGTATGATAATGGGAAAAGAAAACTAATAATATAATCCAAAATTCTAGCAAGCCCTGGCTAACAATATATATATTGGAAGAACAGTTATTGAGTAAAAATGAAAGAACACACACAAAAAAGAAAAAAAAGGAGGAAGAAGAAGAAAGATGCCACCCAAAAACAGCAGAATATAGTCAATAACATTGTGATTCAGAACAACTGATATCGATAGACATAAATTCATGCACATACTTGGGAAGACGTGCAAAGAGAAGGTTTGTTAACACGTCAAGCATAACTTGAAACTGACGAGAAGTCATTGTTGCTGTTATATTTTCAGAAGTGAAAGTGAGCTCTTTTAATGGCTTCACCTGCAACAAGATCATTCAAACACATTACACCAAGTTCAAGACTAATACGCTGACGATGCAAATTTAGCCATGCAAGCCAAACATTTAATGAAGACATCTGAGAACTTGCCACAATTTAGGTCAACTCTCTTAAACCCACTTCTAAAGATCAAAGCCCAGGCTCCAATGGTTCGATAAAGTTGTTGAATTACCACAAAACTCAATTTAATCTCAAAATATTAAGCCCAGGCTCCAAACTTTATACTATGTTAAAGCTAAATCCAAAAGTTTAAGCTAATGGGTCGGGTAAATTTAATCTCATAGTAGTACTTAATAAAAGTTCCATGGTTTGGAGCCTTAGGCCTGGACTACTCAAAATACAAGGAAACGAAACAAAACAAAAATATTACCAAGTACACTTAAAGCAATACCTAAAACCAAACAAGATAATTTAACTGGTAAAATAAATACATTCCTGTTGCTTTAACTCAGGATACTTCAAATCAATCAAACCAAGATCGTTGCTTGGAGAGGGGTCTTTATCAACATAACGATCAATTTATCTTGAAGTGGTTCAGTCCATATTTTTGGGCCATGGCTCCTCCAATTGACACAAAAGAAGTTAATGGATCAACTCCTTTTGGAACATGGTTTCTCCACATGTCCTCATGTCACAAATGATGTTACCGGCCTAAAACTTTTGTGCTGTTGTGTCTTAAGCGTCATTTGGATTGGAGTGCTAGTTTTATCAGTCATTACAATCCTTCTGAGATTATTTTTACCTTCTTGCTCTGTTTTGTTGTAATCAAGGACACCCCCTCTTTTTCATAGTTTATTTTTTATTTTTTGAAAAGAGTTTATTTTTATTTTTTGAAAAGGAGACATGCTTCTTTATTGATAAGAACTCATAGTACAAGGTATACAATGAGGATAAAATAAAGAAGCCAACAAAAAGAGAGAGAGAGAGAAAGTAGGATCAACGGGTGCACTCGGACATCTCAACTAGGTTGACACCTCCTTAGCACTCTCATCATGTCCAAGGAAAACTTACAAAGCAAATAGGTCTACTAATACAAACTGAATTAACATCCCACTGGAACTAACAGACCATGAGATATAACATTACAAATAGACCAACCAAAGAGTAGAAAAAATGAAGAGAACACCATCCGTTTTTGAGAGCTGGAGAGGAAGTAAACAGCACCACCGAGCCGACCCTTGATCACCCAAAATAAAGGGGGGAAGAGATGAAAGCTGGCCAATTTGGAAGAGAATAGAAAAACTATGAAAGGGCCCTATTTTGTATTTCATAGTTTATTTTGTATCTTTTTCATAGTTTATTCTCTCTTGTTGAACTTTGATTTCACTTCTTGTTCTCCCTATGAAAGGGCCCTATTTTGTATCTCTTCGAAACCTTTTTTTTTCCTTTTAGAAAGTAACTTTGTCTTGGGGGTACAAGCAAAATCTATTGTCTTTCTATGAGAGTTCATAAGTGTTCATATTGTCTTTCTATAAGAGTTCATAAGTGTTCATATTGTCTTTCTATAAGAGTTCATAAGTGTTCATTTTTTAATTTTTTGGTGAAGAAATCCCAAGTTAAACTAACAAGGACGATCATTCTGGACATGGCAGGCATTTAGTTCCATGGAACTAACAATTGTGTCTGTGCATAGCTTCACAATCCAAACTGCCTTTCGGCTAATCTTGTGAACTATGAAACCACACCTGTTTTTGGTCTCGACTAAACACAAAATTCAATGTTTTTAGGTAAGACTCCATCGGCAGTCATGCATGGCCAAAGCCCATGAGGCAACGTCTTTTTCTTTTCTTTTTTTTTTTTTTTTTTAAATGAAACGAACCTCTTCATTAATATAATGAAATAAGCCTAATGTTCAAAGTACAAGAGAATTGTTCCAAAGACTAATGCCCATGAGGCCATCCTTTCAGTACTACTATTGTCAATAGAATGTCACATACATCACCAATGACATTATATCGATAATAACTTTGCATACCATAAGGAGTGTTATCGTTGGCATCTTTAGTCTCATGTGCTTCCTCAAACTCAAAAATGCTCGTTAACTCAAGAAAGAACTCTTTCGAACAATGCAGATATTTCTCCACATCTACTACAGTTCAGTTTGGGTAAATTGACTAGCTACCGATTCTCGAGGTTTTCCGGATGAGGTCTTGATAAGGTTCAATGCTTCATGGGTCTTGTTTACTAATTTGTTTTCACCGATTACCTTTTATCTTTCATTCTTTTGAACTAGAACTCTTAGCTGCAATTTTGTAGTTTAGCGTTTTGTTCTTTGCTTTTGGCTCATTCGGTGCCGTAGTTTCCGGGTTAGACTCATTGTGACTTCTTTCAGTTCTTCTCGGGGAAAGTTGGTTTCTTCATTTATTATTATAATGTTTTGGAGGGAATGGTAAACTGGTAATGTCGACTAAACTTTCAAAGAATCCTCTAGGAAAAACCACTTCATTGATTTGAAAGATTAAACTTTCTAAAAGTAATACTCACAATAAGATATTTATAGTTACTATTTTAATTGTTGGTACAATTCGATGTAGTTGCGAGGCTTGTTTAAGCAGTTTAATATGTTGTCCGACTTTGATTTAACTAATTTTCCATGAAGGTTCGTTTAAAGTTTTTACAATATATTTTTATTTTATACAGTAACTTTACAAAAACACGACCACTTCTGTTTCCCTTGTAACAAAATAGTATTGACAAAACTTAAAGGCACGTCTGACAAATCTATGCAGCATGATTCCATGATAAAGATGCAGCCACGGGAAAGAATGCTTTTCTACATGTAAAAACTGTATGCTTCTCATCGCGTGGAGATGGCTACAGGAAAGATAACTAAAGTAATGGAAGATAAATAACAAACCTTTAACTCTGGAGTTCCACCCTTGTGCCTTGTGTATCGGAAGTACATGTCACAGGGCATAAACACTCTTTCAAGCAAAGCTCCAGTTCGCTTTACTTTAGGAGAACTTCTTAGAATTTTTGGAAGCCACTGCAATCCAGCCCCTGGATCAACATCAGTTGGTGCAACATGAGCCTGAACATGCTCCAACATCACTGACAACTCCATCCGTTTCCATGTCATTTGGGGTTCACACTCTGAAATTTGTACATTCCCAGTGCCAAGAGCTTGCTCTATCATGTCATGGCCAACTTGAAGGACTGAATGGAATGATCGTGCTAAAACACGCCCACTAGCAGCAGCAAGCAAAAACCGACCCTGTTTCAGCAACAGAAACAATATGAATCATCAATAAAACATCTTTGCATGTGACTGGAAGCGACAAAATATAACTGGGTTTTTTCCTTTTTTTGATTAAAAAAACATTTCATTGATGAATGAAATATCCAAAGAGATTCATGAACAGTGACCAACATAACAAATTGATAATATTATTGTTCTTTTACAATATAGGAAAAGCATAATTCAATGGTGTGATTAAATAAACCGTTTCCCAATTAAAAAACAATCCAAGTTAAACCTGAAATTCAATCCAGAGAAAATGAGAGAGGTTTAAGATGTTGAATATGGATTTAAAAAAATTGTATCCTATCTGCTCAAATTTTTTTTTTTGGTGAAAATGTGATTTAACAATTGGAGAACCTATGTTCAAAATCCATGTCATATCATTTCTTCTCCAATTAAAAAATGTATTATATTTTTTTAATATTGATTTCCACTTGTTAGGCATTTCCACAAATTTCTAAGTTCATAAGTAAGGAAGAGTGTTAAACATTGTAAAAGATTATACTTACTATTAGTCTATTATCCATCAACTTAAGTTTTTGGGTAAATTGGTGACTAAAAACAAGAAAAGACTCATATTCCACACTATTTGGCAGAATTCAAAGGAATAAAAGGATTGGAATTTCCATTCTGTTTCAAATAATATAATATGATTGTCAATAAAGAAGCATTGAGAAACATAAGAAGAAAGGAATGCCAGTACATATATTGGATTCTAAGCGTAAAGCATTCTGAAACTATATCAAAATATAATGGACAGTTAGACCTTAAATGGCCTTTTCACCTCCACGCCTTTCTCCCACAAAAGAAAATTTTTTAAAATCATAATATAGATAGATATCTTCTTGGACAATAATATCCATATCGTTTTTTAGCATTAAATACGTGCAAAAGAAAAACAATGAAACAAATTTTATCAAGAAATATCCACAGAAAAAACATTAATCAGCACAGGGAGAATGTACAATCTTATTTAGCAGTGATATTAGTTGCATGAATCAACAATTACTTTGCAGTGTTTGGAAGAGAAAACAAGATTTAGAAACCCCTTGGAATTTAACCCTCATGATAAAGTTAGGGAGTTTGAAAGTACTCATTTAACTTACATTGGCTTCTTCTGAGTGAAGATTGAATTGTGGCCCCACTACATTCACCTGGAAGAGACGAGTCCCTTCATCCTCTTCGTCATCTAACTTTCCATTTTTTCCTGAAAAAAACACTTTTGCCTCTTAGCTCACAAAACATTTGTCAACTAATGACTTAAATCACAGCAAGATTCATCATCAAGTATAACGCCATTGCCTTACCTTATTTATAAGAACTCTAATGCTACTATTTCTGTTAAAAACAAATGCGATTACTTCTGCTATAAATGAATGCTCAAGACATACCTGGTGCAGGAGATGAAATATTATCCGCTTTATCTGCAGACGGTAAGTTCTCTGTTTTAATACAATGCGATGTAGCAGGCTGTGATTCCAAAGTCTGTGGCTGTGATGTGGAAGATGCAACTGTACCATCATTGTTAGGGGACTTAGAGATCCCACCATCTTCAGACACTTGAGTTTTATCTTGCCTCTCGTTCTCCTCAAGTAATTTCCTCTGTTCATATTGTCTTGAAGGGGAAGGCTTTGGAGGTTGAAATGCCTTGGATAGACCACCAACAAAAGACCAAACAGCATCTCTGTTCTCAATTGTCCACAGAAGTTTGAGTCCATAAACAAAAATACGCTGGCAATTATCAGCTACGACCACATTGTATCCATCATCATCACTTGGATCAGAGCGTGTATGTTCATCACTCTCACTCCCATTTTCAAACTCAGATCTTACATATGTCATCTCAAGGTTTCTTCTTCCAGCCTCTTGCCAAGCTAATAACCTAGCAGGATCAGCCTTTGGAGTCTGCCTCCTAATTGTGAAATAATCAGATGACAAAAGGAATCCATCATCACGGTGTTTTTCAGTTGAACTACTCGTACTGTTGCCTTTCTCCACAGGGACTTTATCCATGGAGGCAGATTGTGAATTTTTTCTGGTCATTTGAACTGCTTTTGCAACACTGCTGCAATTTTCTCTATTTATAAAAGCTTTTGGCATATGAAGATCGAGTCCTTGGTAGACAAGATCAAGGGTATCCCGCTTGCATTCAAATGTATATTTTTGCTTGCCTCGACTGTAACCAAGTTCATACTTCAGCTTTGCCATGCTAAAAGTCAATCCTTTTGCAGGATCATCATCATCTAATGGCACATGTCTTATCTCAGGAGTTGTAGTATCAATTCTGAACATAAACTCAGTCATCACTTTGTCCAAGGCCAAATTACCAGATCTTACAATCCTAGGAACACCAAAACGGGCCCATCTAGAGAAGGTACGAAGTTTGTGAGGAGGTAAGTAATTCAAATTCCAGAACTTAACGATCCAAGCAAGATCATGAGCTCCAAAATTCAGTCTTGTAGAACACTCAGTAGTTTTCTCAACATTATCCAACAATTGTTTCTCACCCAAAGGAAGAGGGGGCCTAAGAGAGAAATTCCACCGGAGTGACAGAGATGTAGATCTAAATGGATCAAAAACTTTTTCACGGGCCTTTCCTTCAATGGGAAGTGAATGTAGATAATGGTTCAATGGTGTCCCAGAATCACATTCCCAGTCCATGTTTACTTCAAGGGTGAAAACTGGTGTTTCAAGTAATGGACCTGATATGCCTTGAGGAAGTTTTAGACCACGAGCATTAGCCATACTCTCCAAACTGCTGGTTAAAATCTTAAAATCCTTGGCAGAAACAAAGACACGACCATCTGACTGCTGGATCTCCATTTGACCAGATAATATTTGAAGTTTATCAAGCTTTTCATAAGGATCAGTAGTCGCAAGAACATTCCACCGTGTCTCAGAAAAGCACAAAGTGATATTTCCATGAATGTAGTACCTCATATCATCCCACCATGGTAAGCTCTTCTCTTTTTTTGGAGGCAGAATAAGTGGACCAGGATTCCTGACACTTAGATTAGCCCTTCGTAAGGCCACGGTGAAAGCATAACTGACATCAGCAAAAACTGGTTCATATCCCACACCAAAAGATAGCTCTGCTTTTTTAAAATGTATGGGCAAGTTTGAATATGTCTTCATAGCAGGAGTTGTACCACTAGCAGAGCGTAACATCTGCACCTTTCTCCATTTCCCAACGAACACATCTTGTTGTATTTGAGGTTGAAAACTCGTAGCCTAGTTGAAAAGCGAAAATATAGCTATAATCACATGAAACACATTCATGAATCTTAAATGCAAGGTATGACTGCTAATTGCTACATGTAGAATGTTACAAGGCCAGGTGACTGGAAAAGATAATCAGTAGACAAATGTCCCATTAGGGTTCAGCAATCATGATAACATTAGGGGTCTGAATACCCTATTGACATGATTCTTCTAGTGTTAATATGTTAGCCAACCGTTCAAAAGGAGAAGGTCCTCCAAAAAGAGAAAAAGGTTTAAGGTACACTATGTTGCTTGCAAGTATTCAAGAAAGCTTTAGTTTTCACTTCCCTAAATAAAACCCACCATTCTTCCTCAAGTAATTTGGGTTTTACCCTTTTCTTCTCTTGAAGCCTCCTAACATTCTTTGTTCTGTTTCCAAATATAGCTGACTCGAGGTTTTCTTTTTCTTCTTTGGGGGGAGAAATTCATTTCACTTAAAATCAATAGAATTCTAATTACTGTTTCCCCCATCCCCACCTTCTTTCCTGACTGTATTAAGAACTAATACTCTCTTCATATCTCTAAATGCAAACATCCTCCCCTCTCTCTCTCTCTCTCTGTCTATAAAATTAATTTCATTTTTTTGATGAAAAATAAATAAAATTAATTTCATGGATAAATGAAATTTAGGAAACCTCCGAAAAAGGCAGAGTGAGGAAACCTCCAATTGACAAACGCAAAAAAAGATTATTAAAAGTTTAAGGACCTCAATCGTGTGAATGAATTGAAAGCATATCCTACCACATTTCTGTCTTAAATGTAGTATGAATAATTAATAGTAAGGACTAAAATAATATTTTATCAATGTCTGAAAGTCTAGGAGCCAAAACAGAATAAGCATAAATGTTGACCAAAATAGAATGGGGAAGAAAAGAGAGACCACAGTTACAGTACAAAAAAAAAAAAAAAAAAGTCAATCAAGAAAGTATTGCAATTTTATGGTTTTGTCCTGTTTATGGCCTCTAGTGGAGTTCTCAACACATGTTACTTTGCAACTACACATCAGATACCATTCTCCACGATGGGAAGGTCTTCACCTTTTTGTAATACTGTGTTAAAGGAGGATCCCAACCAAGCTCAAGCCTTCTTAATGGTGTTTGGTGTTTTCAATCTAATTTCTTTTTTAGATTCTCTGTGCAAGACATTTGTTTGAACTAGGAAGTGTGTGTTGAACCATTTGTTTGAATAATTATTATTCCATCTTGTTGTTTTTTAGTTCATTTCACTCTGTATTTTTTAAGCATTAGTATTCTTTTAATTCTTCAATGAGAGGTTTTGTTTCTGGTACATAATTCTTTTAAAAAATAAAATAAATAAAAATAAACTTTACGGGGCATCACAAAGGATATCTCCAGCATATTGTTCACCCATGCAACAGCAGCTGGGATGAAGCTACGTGTTAGAAAACCTAACATAGGTGTATTTGTCCCTGCTTCACAATAAACTGTCCACATTTTCCAAATACCATATTGCAAGGATGGAAGAACTATATACACATTAGTTAAAGAAACTACACTTGTCAAAACTGCCGACTCTGGCATGTCTATGATGAACAAAGATAATAGCCTGCTGCCCTTTCACCTTCCCCAACCCCCAAAAAAAATTATAAAAAAATGTGCATCTAGAAAGATAATGAAGAAGTCATAACAATGATAAGCAAGTCATAAAAGCGTATATGAAAATGTGTAGGAAAATTACCTGTTGTGCCATCACGAGACAACCTTCACATTTACCAGAAGTTGCAGAAAATAGAGGAAATGTGTAATCTCTTAACAGAACTGCAAGAGAGCCTGCATTCAAGAGTATATTTCTCCCATAAAGCCGCGAGAATGGTATGTTTTCCTGAAGAGAGACAGGATCAAGCTTGTTTAGAACGCCTATCATTCCAGCATCTCCACCATCAATTTTCGTCAAGGTAACATCTAAATCTGTGGCTGTAATGGACATAAGAGAATTTCTGGCAGTGCTGGGTTTAAAACCAGATTGGAACCCTTCACTACAGGCACCCGAACCTTCTGACGGCAATAAATTCTGACAGGCACGATAATAAGATTGAAATGATTGTCGATATATTTCTTCTCGGATTTTGAGCTCATCTGATGGATTTTGTGGATCAACTTCAGTGCCATTATGGTATGTATTCCTTTCATGAGTAGGTTCAGTTGTTTCAGCAGTTTTTGGAACCTGGCTTGCTTTAGAGAGTAAATCGTCAAGAAATTTTATCCTAACAGCTAATTCAGAAGCTTCATTTCTCAATAGCTTATAGTGTTCATCAAGCCATCCCTGTAATGGCTCCTCCTCAATATCAGCAGTTAACTTGCGTATGCAAAACTTCAAACTCCCAACTTTGGTTGAACTAGGTTTTTTAGCTTTTGAGCTTTCTTTCTTCATTGGAAAAATAAGAGATGTTCGAGCAGCAGTAATAATCTTCAAAGCACGCAGCATATCCTCAACTGAGTCATCAATGGCACGTAACTGCAAACGGTATGGCATGCAAATATGTATGTCCAAACCTTGAATAACCCAGTCCCAAGTGGTAGCAGGCACTTTCGTATCACACGTACCAGTAGACACACTAGGAATACGTGAAATCTGCATTCTGCTACTTTTGAATACTCTTGAACCATTGAAACTAAGTAAAAGTCCTTCTAGAAGTACCCCTATACGTGCATTTTCAGAAAAGATGGACTGAACCTGAACAACTGCATCAACTCCATCTCCGGCCTGAGCATAAACTCTCAACATTTCAATATCAACAGCAAATATTGATTCCTTTTTCTTGTGCTTATCAGGCTGCCCTGATTCAGATATGGTTTCTGTCTTTTGTTCAGCATCTCTTGAGTTTGAAGCATCTTCAGTATGTATGTGATTATCTCCCTTAACCTTTTTGTTATGCACAAGTAATTTCAGCTGAAGTCCGAGTTCAACAAGAGATAGATGAACATCAGGGTCCCATCTGACTGAAATATCAGTAGCACTAAATAGAGAGCATACAGAAATCTCCTTGAGACCCCCAGAACGACGAACGAACTTGGCATTTTGCATGTCAAAAAATGTCAGTTTTGTATCCTTCCCGTTTTCCTCTAAATGCTCCTGGTACATTGACCTAGCTCTCTCAACTTCAACCTGTGTGGACTGTTTCTCCTTGTTCACACATAAACTGAGATGAAAAATATCGAGAGCTATGGTATAATTTAGCCTTTTGCATTCCTCAGACACTGTAGATATCACATTTGCACAACGAGGTGTGCCATCAGAATTGACACTTATAACAACTTGACCACCTTGTGATCCATAATAGACACGTTTAGGATCTGCAACAGCCGTGTTCTCTAAACCCACATCCCCGCACAAGGTTATGGAACATCTTTCAAGATTGAGTTTCAGAAGTTTGGTCCCTTTCCCTGATGATTTAGTTGATCGGTCTCCTCTGCTCTGTGTGGTTTTCTTTCGAGAACCAGAGAATTGTTTTAAAAGTGATTGCAAAATCATAGCAGTTGAAACAAGTGATTCAATACGCTTGAACGTAAAATAGACACCCATACCAGTCACATCAACAGACAAAACCAGTTTGCTTCTAAGACCCTCTTCTTCAGATGGTTCGATGTCCTTTTTCCCCCAATCCAGACTTATCTTAGCTATGTGTATCAAAGAACCTGCATTTGATTCCACGGCAAAAGGGCTTTCCTTCAGGCACTCTTGGTATTCATCAGCCAGGTGCAAATTCAGTTCACCCAGCTCCATGTGTACTGCAGTTCCAATATTTGATATATTGTTCGCAAACACATGTGAAGATTGTGAACAGCCCTGCGACAACTTAAACAAATGAACATGGCATATGCTCAATGCAATCAACAATGGTAGATTAAATAATATTGGTTAAAATACCATTTTGGTCCCCATACTTTGAAGTTTGTTCAATTTTAGTCTCTAGACTTTCAATTATCCAATTTTAGTCCCTGCATTTTCAATATATCTTCAATTTAATCCCCAATGCTAGTTTATTGTTGATTCTTTTAATAACTTTTGGTTGTTTATTAGCATTTTTACTATAAATTTTGTCAAAATATTCCCATATTATATTTCTTTACATGAAAATTATTATTATTATTACTATTAGTCATTATCATCATCATCATTATTGTTTTTGTTGTTATTGTTGTTGTTATTTACCTAATTTCGGTAAAATTAACTTTAAGGGACTAATTGAAGATTAATTGAAAGTACCAAGACTAAAATTGGACAACTAAAAGTAAAGAGACTAAAATTGAACAAACTTCAAAGTATATGAACCAAACTTATAGTTTAACCAATAATATAATATGAACAGCTACAAATATTTGTCCATACTTGCTTCCTATAAAAAAATAATAATAATAAATAAAGGACAGTCATTCCTGCAGAATAAATATCTTAACTATAAAGAAAATATTTTAGAGCACAGAATAGATTCCCTGGTAATTCCAAGATAAAATGAAGAGAATAGATACAAGCACATTACTTACATGATACAACGGTGAACCACTTATACTATAAAGCACAATAGTCATTTCAGGGGCCGAGACCGTACATGTCCACATGATGGGTTTGGACTCAGAAGATTGTGGCTTTTCAGAAGGCGTTTCCTTCTTCAGAACCATCTTTTTACTTTTGGAAGAATGGAGGCGCAACCATGGCTTAAGTCTACTCATTATTATGTTGCACTGAGTACCTCCCAACTTTAAGTCCACTTCGGCCCTAATAGGTGATGCTGACTGAAAAATAAAAGAATCATGAGGAAGAAAGAGAACATTCAATCAAAATGACTCTTAATGATGGGTGTCACTAATTAAACATTTAGTTTGCTTAGCAACTACACGTTTAGGCAGAATAGCAAAGAACAGACAACTCCAGCATAGCAACAGCACATCTATTTTCTAATATATATAAGGAAACTAAATCTTAAAAAAAAAAAAAAAAAAAAAAACTGTTGCATTGACATGTCATCTTCTAAAAGACTAAGCTTGGTAACAGCTTAAACAGGGGGGAACACAAAGACTAGAGGACTTTGTTGTAGTTTGCCTTCTCCATTTGTGTTTTATGCCCCCATAGCATAGGGAAATTTGGCTTGTCCCGTCTGTCTATTTGACTTGCTAATTCAAAGCCTCTCATTTTCCATAAAGAATAATGCATATATATGTTAACATATCATATGCATTGGGTGTCATGTTGTTTTTGGCAAGCACATGGGCAAGTGATCATATTTGGGAAAAAAGTTGGTGAAAACTACAAATTCTTAGATCTGCTTCCAACTTCACTGGTCACATTTAGCATCTCATGTATCTGACTCTGACGTAGAGTCAGCTTACCCACATCCAGAAAATGAGTTGAATTTTCTGCTCTGCTCTGCACCATAATACTTAATTACAACAGGGAGCAAAAAACACTCCAAGAAGGGCTAATAATTCCCCAATGGAATGCTCCTTACACATAGAAGAAACATTAAACTTAAAAGATATAAAAGAACTGCCTTTACTAAAGTTTATCCCTCTTAAGACCAACCCTTGTTTGGAGGAATGGTTTAGGAAGCCAAGGCTTCCTACACCTTTTTCAATGGGCTCTTTTTTTCTCTTTTTTTTTTTTTTCCATTCTAAGAAAGTTCGTCAGCCAACTTCTGGATACCACCTCTAGTGACCGTCACACCAGCCAACCTCCGACTACGACGAACTTTCGGCCACCAACTCCAATGCCACCGCCAACCAACCTCCAATCGCCATTGGCCAAACTTGAAAAACATTAATTAAAACACTGTTTAAAAAAAATTAATTAATTAAAACACTTTTAGTATATAACAAAACAAACAAATTTGTATTTAAAATGTTTATTGAAAAAGAGTTTTCAAATACATTTGTGCTTTTATTTTAAAGAGTTTTTTTCAAAAGTGTTTAAATAAAATGATTTTTTTTTCTACGTCATTCAAAATACGCTATTTAATTTAATTACAATAATTTTTTTTAAAGTACACTTTCTCATTCTTCTATTTTTTTTTCCTTTTGGATTCTTTTAATTATTATTATGACTAGATTAACTTTTTTAATTATCTCTCTTCCCTTCTTTGTTTAAAATTAATGTTTACTTTGTTTTAGGAGCTTTTGTTTATTTTAATTTGAAGTTAGCATATATATATATATATATAAATAACAAAAAAAAATCCAATCTTTTCCAAATTAGTTAAAGTGACAAAAGTCTTTGAAATTTTTTTCAAAACCTAGTAAAATCAAAATATCAAATTATTAAACAAAAAAAAAAACAATAAATCAAATAAAATTATAATTTTCGTCAAATCTATATTTCAAAATTAATATATATATATATATATTCATCTAAATCTTTTAGTTCATTTTAAATTTAACTGCATTGATATAATTAAGATGACAAATTTAAAGTAATCTAAATTCTTTTATATAGCCAAAGATCAAATACAAGAAAATATTTCAAAAACTCAAGATTTAAAAATTTGCACTTCATTCCCAGGCTTCCTAAGCCTACACTCCAAACACAGTCTTCTTAAACCCAGGCTAGCTAAAAATGCACTCCAAACACAGTTTTCTTAAACTCATGCTGCCTAAACCTCCGAGCTTTCAAACTTGCGCACCAAACGCCCCCTTAATAACTAGAACATCTGACCTAGGGAAAGAATTGATGGATGGCTTAAAGAGCTTGACATGATTCAAAGACTGATACTGTTTTGAAACGACATTATGATGCATTATCAAGTGTGAAGAAGAAATCAAAAGATGAGTACAAGATTCCTCTAGAGTGTCAGAATTACTCTCCGAGCATTCAGGGATAATGAGGACTTCTTTCTTCCGAGAACAATGCAAAGGGAACGCTGTCATAAACTTTGGCTTCAGCTTGAGGAGATGATGCAGGCATGTCTTCTTCTAGGGGGTATTCTTGTCAAAGAGATTCATCAATGGAAGGATAGTAGCAGCCACTTTAGGACCATAATCACCAAGGTCATTTGAATTAAGAAGCAAATGATGCTTTAAAGAAGCCTTTAAACAAACATCTACTTCATGCAACTTACGATCATTGAAAAAATGAAGCTTCATCTTCCATGACCGTTTTTAGCCTCTTTAAATCAACCAAATTAGAAAAATCCTTAAATGATAATTCACAATGAAGTAAATTACTTGAACTTGGCGTATCAACAACTATATCACCAAACTGGAGAGATCTTATTAATGTCACAATTCTGAACGATCAGTTTGGCTAGAATGAAGCCACAAAAGTTGGCATATCCACAGCTAAGTCTGTAGGTGCACATCCACAACTTCACTTAAAATACAGCTAAGATTCTTTTCATCTTACCAATGAAAAGTTACGTTTCTTTAAAAAAGGAAAAAAAATTGAGAAGAGTAGCTCATGTATCTAATAAACATTGTGCAGTCCTTTGATTTTTTAATATGGGATCCTCAACCGTAAGAGAGGACGGTTATATTAGATTTTATCTTAAATTTCAACTGATGCAGCCACAACAGATAGGGAAATGTCATATAATTTAACATGACATGGTTAATCTTCACTTTGAAAAGACAAAGACCAAACGTTCATTTTTTTTTGGATAAAGACCAAACGTTCATTAAAGCTGAATGAACACCAAGGAACAAATTGTGATTAAGAACGAGGTGAAGAAATAAACAACCTTAAATTTGTAATTGAGGATACTCACTTGTATTGGAACATAAAGGAAGGTAACTATATCGACTTTCAGTATCTCCAGAAAGGAAGTGCCAGCCTCTCTGAGTAGCTGAGATAGTAGGGAACATAGTTTAAAATATTGAGCAAACTTCTTATCCAAAAAAAAATATTGAGCAAACTACATGACAAACATTTAAACTGAGAGCTGCAAGTTTCCAAAACAAAAAAAAGTTTAAACAATACATGAATCTCACTGAACTCCATTTGAAGATCAAGACGTGCAGTCTCCCCTAAATCCTCTAAGCAGCGTGATTTGATTATCTTAAATTGAATGCCCATGATGTTGTTTTCAACAGCAATCTCATGCTCACGATGCATAAACATAACATTCAGTTTAGGAAGACTGAAGGAAACCTGTCAAAGAAGCACACGTTTATCAGTTTCACTATAAAATTCACTGTGCCGTGATAAATGCAACCCGAAAAATAAATAAAGTCAAGTCTTAACTATTTGGCTTTGGGCTTTAGTTTATAAAATTAGGCTTATAAACACTACTTTAACCCATGAATTTCTTTGTTTTGTTATTTACTTTTCAAGAGTTTCAAAATTAAGTTAAGTTTTGAATACTAAAAAAGTAGTTATTCAAATATTTCTCTAGGAAAGATAAAAACCATTGTCAAGAATTATGAGACGAAAATAAGAAAAAATTTGAAAAATCAAATAGTTATCAAACTCATTTGGGTTGGGTTAGGTTAAAATAACTAAAAATTTTATGGTTTGGATTGGTTATCTAAAATAACCCAAACTAGTCCAAAACAACCCCTTATTATTAATTTAAAAATTTATATTTTTTACTTATGATACAATTATATATACATATATTTATTTTAATTTTATTTAATTTCATAATTTTTTGGGGATAATTTACTCTCCAAGAACTCCTAAAAACAATTTTTCAGCACTTTGGAAAGAAATTTTTCATAGTATAAATTGAAATTGAGTTGTCAATCTTAATTCAATATATGAAAATAATTAAATAAATCTTTTACAATATTTTACTTATTTTCAGAACACAAAATTAAATAAACAACCTTAGTAACCCGAACCAACCCAACCTAAATGTTTCATGGTTGGGTTGGGTTCATTATTCAATAAGGGTTATTTGGGTTGAAGAAAATTACAACCCAAACAATTGGGTTGGAACTAAAAAGTGCTTCAACCCAACCCACAAACATCCCTAGGTTCCTCATGTGGCTCTTTTGATGAATGTACTGTTTCTTAATAAAAATAATAATAATGGACAGAGAGCACCTATAAAAAGATGTTAGTTTTTTTTTATCAAAATTAAAATGAAAAATAAAATTTAAAAACAAAAACAAAAACAAAAACAAGACAAGGCTCGTGACCTAGATTCCTCAACAATATTTCCTACCGTAAATAATCAAATCCTTTATATTCTATAGGAAGTAAAATCTAGTGGACTGCTCTACGGCTCTACCTTTATATTCTAAAAGGATAGCTCAATAAATAGAGAAGTGCAATGAGACTGAAAACTACTCAAATACTAAATGCTTACTGATCTGAACAAGACAAAATTATATAACAACGAATCAGAACACAACCTTTTCTGGGAAAACAGAGGTATACTTTGAAAGAGATGCAAGTGCTTGCTTCTTCTGCGGCTTCACAGCAGGTAGAGAATCAGCAGTTGAGTCTACCTTTTCTTCAGAGGGAAAAGAAGTGTCTGTCCCCTTTTTGCTTTTTGAAAATAGCTCCTCATTCAAGTTCAAATTGACCTCCCCAAAGGTGACATCAACGTTCTTAACAATTATACCAGCTTCCCTATGTCAAAAAAGTAAAATAAAAGTAAAGTAAATAAAAGTAAACTTTCTACCGAGTAAACTGCTTTCAAGATCACGATAGTGAGACTATTACTGGACATTAAAGAAACTAAAAGACAACCACAAAAGATTGGATATTGTCATAGAATTTAACGGGTACATGCTTATCAAATGATTAAACTGCAATTGACAAGATAAAGGCCCACGTTTGTTCAAGCAGAATGAACACCATGGAAACAATCAAACGAAAGTACCTGTCGTGACCAAATTCACCATACAAAGAGAATTCTTCACAACTAAAAGGAGCAGAAGATTTCTCGATAGTGGCAAAAGATGAATTGACAGCAGATATACATCCTCCACTGGTTACGTTGGATGACTGTTCACAACTAACTCGTGGTTCACCAATATGCACAAATATAGGCAATATTTGTAACTTGACAAACAAATTTGGTCTTCTTCCACCATTTTTTGATATATCAATGCTAAAATCCTTAACTTCAACGGTAGCTTTGGGAGTCTGCAGTGTTCCAAGATCCAATTGCACAAACAAAAAAGAACAAGAAAAAAAAAACATTAGCGAAATAAATTAACCAAAATTTATATAAATAGAAGACAAAATGGCGCAATAATCAGTTCTACAACATATGAATCCAAATATATAACTTTCAGAATCATGAGTTTCAATTGAAAAATCATAAAAAACATTGCAAACATCAGTCTCAGAACTTTGCATACCTTTAGAACTAAATCTGCTATTGAAACAGATAAATATCTAGCAATATTGGCCACAACCATCCACTTTCCTCGGCCTGAACTGCGGGTTCTCCGAGGCTTAGACGACTTTGGCCTACCTTTACTAGAAGGCCTTATGCAAACTTCTAAGTCACATATCAATATCTGAAGTTTTGGATCCCTAGAAATAAACCCCACACCAAGCTTTACCAAGGACTGGCGCAAACTCAATTTAATTTCACCAACTGATATGGATTCAATAGCACCCTGAAGATAATCACATAACAAAAAATCTCATGATCCCATCTGAGTACTTACCTCCTAATACAAAAGAATACCATCCATTCTGCTAGCAAAAGTATAACGTGCATAAAATAGCAATGGAGAAAGCACATAAACAATTGGTGGTAACTGATGAAACTTGTCAACTTTGATTAGGAACACTATCAGTCTGTATAAAGAAATAAATAAAAATACTTGATCAAGGAGCTGGACTTCTGGAGTCAAAACCACATAGATTGTTGTGAAACATA
This sequence comes from Cucumis cinereus, assembly GCA_037974625.1. Classification (NCBI taxonomy): domain Eukaryota; kingdom Viridiplantae; phylum Streptophyta; class Magnoliopsida; order Cucurbitales; family Cucurbitaceae; genus Cucumis; species Cucumis cinereus. Next base: position 10,199,586 of record JBBPDJ010000014.1, read on the forward strand.
ATATCCCAAAATAAAATCACCACAAAAAAAAATAATAATAATAATAAAATAAAATAAAAAATAACTATCTGCATTTTGATATTACAGTCTACATGAGGAGTCTGGGTGCTTGTGTCTGAACTGCGAGGTTGGAACAGCCAGGGAAAGTCTATACTACATTAAAAAGGGTAAAAACAAAAGGGGACACACGAAGCAAACAGCTGGTTTTCTTCATTCCTTTTTTCATTTCTTGGATTGGGTGGTCAACAACTATATCCAATTCTTTAGAAACCAGGGAAAATGAAGCTTTGACAATTATCCCTTCCCGAGATTAACCCATCCACACATCACAAAGCCACATGGGAGAGGGGAGTGCCTAATGCTTGTTACTAATACTAACATATTCGGGAAAAGGGCACGAGGCTTTTCAAGAGCATTTCATTTTCCTTGTAAGGTCCCTAGACTTCACATCACATAATGAAATATTAAATGAAATTCAACAACTTTCCAAATATAAACGAAACCTTTCGGAACTTGATCACAACATCCCTTAAGCATTTCCACCCTCCAACACGGAATGCTACTGATGCTCCAACAACTCTGCTCAAGATCCAAGCAACCAGTCTAGAAGCAAACCTGAAAAACATTAATAAAGTTTTTTACCAATGATGAATCAGAATCCCAACTGAAATAATCAACATTGATACAATCTTAAAGAAATTCGATGAGTCTATTGGAAGTTGGAATTGGAATCATAAGATATTGTTGAGATAGCAACAATTAAATCTTCACCACAAATCAGTAACAGAATTGTGACAATAAAGATAAATTTCTCTAAACAAAAGACAAAACCATATTCTTTGCTCAGGAATCCGCTACCACAACTATTCTGAATGCCCTAATTAATTACTTCCATTATCAACTTGTGTTTTTTAATCTACCAAGCTTCCACTAACATACGTACCAAAAGAATATTGAACAGATAGTTCGATCCAGTGAAGTGGTGTCAACTATTCACCCTCTAATATATGTTCAAACTGGGGAGCTTTCTCATAGGATGTTTTCTACTATTTGTCCACCTTTTATTTTTGCTTTCTTTGTCTACGTGTTGTATACTTGACACTTTTGTACTTTTTTAACATTTCAATCATGTTTCGTTTCTTGTTCAAAAGAAATAAAAGAACAAACCATTTCTTGAGGAGACTAAATTAGTTCGCATACATATTATTTCTTGGAGAATCAAACTTCTGTTGATTTTTTCAAGCTTCATTCAAGAGTTGGTTTGGAACTGTTTTTGTCAGCATGGTTCAGACTAGGACCTCCGGTCATCGTGTAGTCTATGTTAGATAAATTGATTTAGTTTGGGTTCTAATCTGGATAGTGTTATTTGACAAATATGAACTTGGCTTCCTTGTTTTCAGTTTAGGATGAATTGTTTAATCTTTATTGCAGCTGACGTTCAACTATCCTTTTCGGAATTTTTTGAGGTTGTTTTCCATATCTGGGACTAGGAGTTTTTACGTGACAAATTCATCTTGTATTGCAACGTTCGAGAGGTATAAGTCCACCATATGTCAAGCTAAAAACGACATATCTTCTCCCTTGTATGCTATGGCCGATTACATTATTCAACAATGAGTCACAGCCTCAATGACATTCCCCACCCTTCCCAAACCAGGGGAAAAAGACCCATAGGAGTACAAAAATCTACTTAAAAAATGAAACGATCAGTTTCTCTAAAACATTCTCAACCAATACCCCTACAATGCAATGGCATTGAGCTTGTGAAGAAAACCAAATTGAGCTACACCATCAAACAGGAATAAGTGAAGCAGAAACGGAAGTAATCGAGGAACTTACATGAAAAACAGCCATAGTGTAATGGAGACGAGCAAGAAGCCAAAGAGAAAGTTAACAGGAGAAGCTGCCATTGGTGATGGGGAGAGTAGTAGTATCGGAAAATGCGTGGGAGAGTATCAGAAAATCGAATTCCGACGAATTAAGCAGAGTGCAATCACTGCACATAACTTCATATCAAAATGTAAGCATCAGAAACAATTAAACCCTAGAATTATTGAAGTGCAAAATTGAGGAACAATCAGTAGACGACTGAGCCAACAAGACTGAGTCTTCGAGGCGTTGAGATCGGAAGATTTCCATTTATAGGAGGAGCAGATCCGATCCGTGAAGTGCTCGGCGATCAGAGAAATGGACCGGCTGGCATTTTCTCTCTCGTTTTTTATTTTTTAATTAATGAACAAAAAATTATGTGGAGGGGGGTGGGTTGGGATCTGATGTGGTTAGAGTACGGTATGTCCGTGTGTTCCGAGGTCTGTATTTTGGAAAAACGTGCGTGAGTTGTCGCTGTTTGAGAATTATAAAATGCCGAACGTGTCCTCAACTTTGTCAACGGGCGTGTTTGGAAGTTGAGATTTCGTGGCGGGAACCTTCTTTACCCCCGCCTCCGGATATCGGATTATTACAATATCTCCCTCCCCCTCATCAATCTCCGATTTTAGGTAAATCGTTGTAAAATGGTAAACTACAGTAAAAATTTAGATTTTATTAATAATAAATATCAAAAAGATTTTTGACGTTGTAAATAGAAAATCAGATATTTAAGAAAATAAAAATTAAATTATAAAAAATATCCTTCAACTCAATTCTGTGGTTTGTATAAAAAACATAACTAAACTTTTAAAATTTTCTAAAATACTCTTGAACTTTTTAGAATGGTTATCCTTTAAATTTTTATAAAAATTATTAAAATTTTGTTTCAAAAATAGCATTGAACTATGGAAAAGTTTAATAAATATCTTTAAACTTAAAAATATATATATATATATTAGACAAGAATTTTTAGCAATTGAAATAAAATCCAAAATTTTAAATTAAAACTATAGTTTTAAATTTTTAGCGATATGTTGATATTTTTATGGGTTTTATATCAATAGAAGTGATGAAATAATATTTCAATTGCATCATAGAAAAATTCACAAATCACAAACAATAAACATCAACCCGACATTAGAAATATAATATAATCAATAGACATGTTTACTTATTTAAAAATAACTAAATATTTATTCACTAATTTAAATTTATATTTTGAATTTCTTGTTCTTATACTTTTTCAAAAATAAATTTCTATAAAATGAAGATTTTCATTTGTCTATCAACATTTTAAACCTCGATGAAAACATAAAATTACACAAAGTTTCACAAAATTCCAAAATAAATAATTTTCTCCTTAAAACATACTAAAACAATAATTAGTCAAATAAAAAAAATCTTACACTGACAGATCTATTAGACCATCACTATGTGTTAATAGTCAAATACTTTTTTTATTTGACAATTAACTGTATGTTAATTACAACATGAGAATTTGAGATTGATTGTGTTTGTGATCAATCACCGTAAGAAAATTGGTGTAGACTTTGGATCAATTAAAATATTTTTTAAGCTCAAAGGTATTTATGGAAATTTTCAATAGTTCAGGAGTATTTTTTGAACAAAATTTTACTGGTTTTCATCCAAAACGAACGGTAAAGATACTTTTGAAAGTTTAAAGACAATTTGAAAATTTTTTAAAGATTAAGGGTATTTTTTACACAAACTACAAAATTCAGAAGTACTCTTGTAATTTAACAAAAATAAATTAGTTAATATGTCTATTATTTATATTATATTTACATTAGTGAAGTTTTGTTGTTTAGTTTTTGTACTTATATGATATAATGAAAATATTGATTCATCTTATATTAATATCGAACTCAGAAAAATGTGAAAAATATTGATGAACATATCAACACGTCAATTGAGAGTTTGTATGGTGCCTATAAACTATATCATCCCCTTCCGTAAATATAATTGGAAGAATCATTTATTTGGTGAAAATCCAAAATTCCCACAAAACAGACTTGAATTGTCAAATTTAGTTTGTAAATATAATTGGAAGAATCATTTGTTTGGTGAAAATCCAAAATTCCCACAAAACAGACTTGAATTGTCAAATTTATTTTGTAGTAATGTAAGCTCTCTAAACATTTAGAGATGTTCAAACATTATAGTATACTCTTAGGGAGATCTGAGAGTTCAAATAACCTTTTGGAATACGACTTTTTTACCACTAATTTCCGACATTATCCACATTCTCAAGAAAACAAATAACACCTAAGTTTAGCATTCGACCGTTCAAATTTGTATTTAGGTAGTATCTAAACTTTAAACAACCTGGAAAGAAACAATTTTGTGAAATGTGACCCATAATCTCTAAATTTAAAATTTAATGTATAACGGCCGAATATGCTCTCTAAATAATAACTTTAGAACAAAGCTGATTCATCTTAAAATAATAATGATAATAATAATACCCGACGATATTACATGTTTACCAAGGACATTGAATAAACTCTAATGTCTTTAACTATTGAGCTGCAATTGTTCATGAGATAAAAGGTGAATATAACAACCAAAATAGCTAGAATTCAGTGTAGTATTGTAATTTTTGGTTCTTTTCTTATACTAGATTTCCTCTTATAACCAGTTAGAATATAATTTTGTTATTGTACTATGAGCTTCATTTTTAGTCTGTCATCATTCCAATAAAACTTAAAATTAGTCACATGATATATTTTTTCTTATCAAAATAATTAAATAATAGCGTGACAAATTCTCTTATGCAAAATGGTATTCTGGCCTAATTTTTACAATTTCTAATTTTAAAATGAGAGCGGAGTCAAGCCACCATGCCGATGCTACGAGCCAAGCTGAGCCAGTGTCGTAGTAACATCAATCAGTTTTGGCCTCTGTCTTTGAAGGCAGTGGAATGTAATAAAAAGCAAGACCCAACACAAGCATTAAACTCCCAGTGAGAAAGAGGGGGCTTAAGCTTGCGCCTTCAGGTAGAAATGGCAATGGAAGTGATAGAATATAAATTGAAACTGGCACTGCATAAAGCAAACAAGACCAACCTTCAGTTCTGAATACAATATGCCATCTGTCTAATATATACATATACATATATGAAACGATACGAGACTTTTCATTAAGATAATGAATATTGTTTAATATAAGTTCATATATTCTACGGAAAGGAAAAGAACCTGAAAGCATCACAACCAGAGAAGCGACAACTGCAGAAAATTTCTTCACTACGTTGAGCACAGTTATGTTGAAGGACAAATTTGTGATCACGTAAAGCAGAGGAAGCAATGGAGCCCCTTCACAACCTGCATTCAACAGATCATATGACCATTAATTTTGGGTTGCCGTTTTTCTTTTTCAAATGCAAAACCCAAATTTCCATTACGAGTCAAAGGAACTAATTCATCATGCTGAGGAATCAATTCATGTCAACAGGAATGGCCAGGACTCTCTCAATGGAATGGGAGAGAGATGAGACCGGCCTGATAATTAACGGATCACTCTCACATTTGGATATTCTTATGTCAAGATAATACAATCTTCAGCATCTGATGAAATTTAGAGAAAAGAATGAGCATGGTTATGTATGAAATAAGAAAATTATCATGATCTTGATGATACGGATTCATATAATGCAATTTCCTGTCAAATTAAACTATGAAATGCTCATTATGTATTCAGCCAGCATACTGATAATCACTTTAATTGTGCTTGGAATGATATTTTAAGTCCTTTAAAAAGGGTTTTTAAGGTCAAAAAAATAAAAATAAACCCTTAGAAAGCCATTCCACTCTAACTTATCATATGCTTACATATATGAATATCTGCCGAAGAACAAGATAGTCATTGAATTATTACAAATCCAAAAGCATAAACTTGTTAGTAAACTCACTGATTGCATTTAATTTATAGTATTTATAATCAGCATCAACACTGTGAATCCTACCTCAGTCGTAATATCGGTTCAAATTCTTCAGCCTTATTTTTAAGTCAACATAATTTAGAAAATCAGTAAATCAAAATCATAAACTCCACCAAAAGAACAAAGAAGCGCCTCACATATGTAGGCACCAATGGACAAGATTCTCAAAGAAGGGAAGACTAGTCAGTGCAAACAGGAATAAGAATTGAGAATACTCGTCTGTCTCTAGTGTCCTAGTCAATCTTAGGGGAAAACAGGTGAATACGGAGGAAAACTAGGAAAATTCAAATACACACATCAAAGATGTCTAAAAATTATAGATACAAATCATCGAAAATTTTTATAAACAGCGGGGCTTTGTATATGTCGTTACCACTGCATATCTGTCTTTAACCACTAAATATGAGCACCTCCACAGCTTCTTGGGGGAAATGAAAAACATCTTTTTTCTCTAGCAATGCATTGGAAATAAACGAGGTTGGGAGAATTATTAACTATAGTTCCTTGATTAATTTCAAATGCCACCATGCTTTTCTAAGAGGAATTCACTACAATGAAGAAAAGGGGTGTTCACCTTTGTCACTCAAGTACTACTTGATACTAATGAAGGCAAGCAGGTTCTGCAAAACAGCTACAAAATATTCGTACACTAAGTGCAAAAAATTGAAATGTCAATTCCTTATTTGTCATAAGGAAGCTTCTTTGCATTTAGATTCATTTTTAATATGGAGTTATAGTCAAGGTTTAAAACTTTAAAGTTACCAGTTAACTGTGTGCTCATATCAGAGCTAAAGAAATATAATGGATCTGTTCATTTCGTACACATAATAAATGTTCTAATTATACAATTAACACATCATATCCATGTTGAATAAATCACCAATTATAAGGAGTATCCATGACAATCCAAGATGATATTTGCATTGCAAAGCATTTAATGTTATGTCAATAAGGTGCAAGAGCTTGCCTGGTCTTCTGGCACCAACATTAAGAAAACAACCAGCACCATGCATCAGATATGAGGGAAGTTTGGCTATAGGTATGCCTTTCAAGTGCGAAAGAAATGGCAGAAAGAGAAGTACAAAAAGTGCCTGATCGTGAATGTCAACTGTTAGAACTCAATAATAAATAGAACAGAATATGAGATTCAAGAAACAAATTTATTTATCCACCTAAAGTAATTCTGTTGAACGTGAATTAAAACAATGGAAAACACAATTACTGTATGATCTTTGCAAACAATATTTTAATATATACATAACTGACCTGGCAGGCAAGTAAATTTAAGAAATTCAAGATGACTTCTTAAAATTCTAACCTGAAATCCAGATCCAAAAGAATTGACCACAAAAATGTCAAGTGACTTCCCCTACAAGCCAAAAGAGTTGAACATATTAGAGATAACAACTGCACTGATATTTAGCACCTAATACATATACCAAAGAAATGAAATCCTCAAATAGCGACTAATTTGAAAATAGAGCAGAAATGGTCATACACGGAGACGGGTTGCAGCATCAATGAAAATAAACTCCTGTTCAGAAAAACAAAGTCAATGTCCATTCACATTTGGTATACCAAGTCAATTATTTTACGTCAATGACCATTGCAACCTTCATAATTGATGCAGCAGCTTGACAGGCGCTGGAAGCTACCATTAATACTGGCCATAAAGGTGCAACTCCAGACAGCATTTGGCCTGCATTAGAGCCACTGAAATAATGAAAGGCACATATCATTGTTGAGATCCCAAGCTCCGTGTCTGAAAAAACTTATTAACACATTCTTCAGCAGCACAGGAAGAGGAGATGGAAACAGAGATAATATTTTGCTATTTGAAAGTAGGTTTACAAACTAAGGAACAATATTCTGAAGTGGAAAGTTATATTTATAAGAAGCAAATATTTCATGGAAAGTAAAAAGTACTAAACAACCAAAGAATTACCAAAAAAAAAAAAAGTTCTCGTTGGAACCAATAACAAGGCAATGACGGAACTGTTTGACTGATGAGTTCCAAAAGGGAGAGGGAAAAAAAAACTCAAAAAATATCGCTCTCCATACATTATCCATAAAAATTCCCTAATTATTTGATTTCAACCCACAAGTTCCAGAAAAGGGACGTGGAAGTGTTAAACTAAAGAAGTCTCCAAAAAACACAGAAGTCTCGGGCTTCCTTTTTGAAAATAATCTGAAGTTGACAAAAAGATGCCTTGCTAATAAATTGAGCACCAAGTCTTTAAGCATTAAAAAATTTGAAGATTCCCCACGACCTTGGAAGAGAATGAACAGTGGAGAAGGAGATGGATGGTTAGCATTTTCACTATGAGCCCTAAAAAGGAGGACCAATCAGCTTAAAGGAGGCACAGCAAGTAGCAAGCTTGAACTTGTTCCTTATAGTTCACATTGGGAGTCTGAGACCCCTTCTACGAGTTACAAAAATAAATACATTGATCCTTTTTGGGTCTTTTCCTTTCCAAATCACTGATGAAACTTGTTAGTGGAGGATGCTTCGCCCTCAAAAAGACCCATAAAGTTGATTTACATTTTAAAAACTTTTCTTTTTTTTTAAAGGTAAACAAAAAAAAAAACAAAGATAAAAAAAGGAGCTTAAATTCTCAGATTTCAACAAGCAAAAGTATGTGAACCTCTTGAACCCTCCAGAATTTTATAAGTTATAATCTCAAAGTTAACCTTTCAAAAAATGATAGTGGCAGGTTTAAATCTACTTGATCTGGAGTTGGAGGAAGCATTACAAATCTGGAATCGAGTAAAAGGATCTCTTTCGTTATTGTCCACCTAGGAGGCAATCCTAAACTCATCATCATCATCATCATATATATATATATACACACACTGGATAATCCCAAAATTTCTTAAGAAAATGCTGTATTCAAAATAAAAGCATTTAAAATAAAAAAACAAAAAAAACCTATAACCAGCTATAATAATAGTTGTCAGCCAAAGTGATCTTAGCTCAACTTGCATATAATATGTGCTAGTGACCAAAAGGTCTATAGAAATCTTTCACTCTCTGTTGTACGAAAAGGAAAAAAAACCACTACCCCCAGTATAAACAAACATTCCACGACCCATAAACCAGTGGCCTCCTATGCGTTCCCCTTACTACCTCTCCTAGGGTATGTATGGATGAATAGGAGCAAAAAACAGAAATTTGGAAGCTTTTTTTTGTCTACATCTTCAACTGTCTTGCTAGATGTCTTTTTATAAAGAGTTGGCAGTAAATATAGCAAACTGGACCAAAATAATTGTAGATATTGAAAAAAAAATTGCAAATGTAGAAAAAACGAATTTACCGATACAAAAAGTCCAACGAAACTATACCTTCCAACAGCAACTGCTACACCAGCAGTTACAATAACACAGCCGGCAATTTGATTCCATGAGTACTTTCTACCTAGCAAAATGGCAGAAAATACGAGCTGCCAAACTAAAAAAGTCTGCAAAAAAGTTATATTATTACAAGAGGTGCAAATCTGAGATGTGAAAATGAAATCAGGAAAATATGAGTTCAGCATGATTATCCTTTCGTGTGTTTTTCATGTGTATTAGAAAGACAGGGATCATAAAATTGATTATCACGACTTAAAGAGAAAAGGTCATTAAGGGGATATCATCAGATTTGGTAGCATAATTTCTTTTTGGATTGATCCGTGGCTTGGTAACTTGCCTCTGAATTCCAGTATTCCAGGTTTATTTCCAATTGTGCTTCTTCCCAGTGGTTCAGTTTTAGACCATTGGAATGAAAACACTATATCATGGCTGTTACTTTCTGTAGGCTGTTGAAATTTCCAAGTTTCAGATGCTATTAAGGTCTTTGTCAGATAAAAGAGTGATTGATCATCCAGATGGTCGAAATTGGCCTTTGGACTCTGGTGAGAAATTTTCAGTAAACTCCATCTAAGCATTTGGCTGTTTCTGATCCTATAGATAAGTCGGTTTTTAAGCTTTGTGGAAGTCAAAGAGTCCAAGATGAGTTAATAATCATGTATGGATTATGATTTTTGGAAAGTTGAATTGCTCCTCCGAAGTCCAAACCTTCTCACCATCGATCTCCTTCCATTTGTCCTCTTTGTTTGGCTGATGGTGAAGGGCTGCAACATCTATTTTTTTGCGTGTTACTGCTATTATGCCAGGTCGTGTTGGGGGCATTTGTTTTCCACTTTTCACACTAATTGGGTGTTCGGTGAAATATTTGAAGACAATGTTGTTCAGCGATTGGTTGGGCCTTATTTGAAGCCTAATTCTCAGTTGTCATGGTTAAATACAATTGAAGTCTTACTTGTCAAAAAACGGTTTTAGAGGAATCAGAACTCTCTATGAATAGATCATTTTGAAGCCGCTTGGATTAATGTCTCCTCTTGGTATTCTCTTTCTAAATTCTAAGCTTTATGCTGACTTCATTCAAGATTCAAGTTTAAATTGGAATGAATTTGTATTTCCAGCCTAGTTATTATATATGAGGTTTTGTAGTTTGAGTATTTTCTGTTTCTTTGTTTGGACGTTTCTTTGTATCTTTGTATTTTCAGCATTAGTTTGTCTCCATTATTTCAATAAAAAGTTCCCTTTTAAAAAATAATGATAATAAATAAATAAATCATGTAGTTGCACATAGCCAGATTTAAATCTTTGGAAATATTGGAAAAACAAAACTTGAGAAAATGAGAGAGAGCCAATGGAGATGAGATTCATAAACTTGGTAACAGGGTTATAATTATAGTCATCATGTTCAAGACTTCAAGTTGGTAAGCACATATCATAAACTACAACAAAGACACTGACAGACAAAATATTTAATCCAGCAAGTACAATGGAAAATAGGTTTTTACTTTTTCCAGTTACGAACTTTGGCAAAAAGAACTGTAAGACGAGATACCTGACTGAGTATAGGTATTGCTGGACCAGGAAGAGAAGCTGTAAATGATACATCGCATTCAGTATGAATTCTAAACGCAAATTGAAATCATAAATTGGTGCCGTTCTTTTCCTCCTTCAAGCCAGCTTAATTCTTACAACTCTTTACTTCCCATGCATCATATCACAAGAAACAATTGTTCCTACCATACTCTGATTGAAGTGTTAAAAAAGCAAGTGACATCCCAGGAATTGAATTACAAACAGTTACAATTATCATACATAACCACATAAGGACGCAAAACGACATGAAAATGTATCAAATAATGTATAATTTGATAATTTTGTTACCTGCAGCAGCCATCCCTGTTGCAATTCCAAGCGCTTCAAGAAAACCTATGGCCATGAATCGCGATTTTGGAAGAGATAACATCTCTTCAGTAACAATGTTTGCCCGACGCCGCAGATATAATATACTAAAATATACCATAACATATCTGCTCCCACGTATTATAAGACAAAAATTCCAAATGTTCTTCAGTAAGATGCATAAGCACACAACTTAAAAGCAGTAAGTACATCAGAACAAACAAGCCACATAGTAAAAAATTAAACAAAAAATCATCAAGGCAGAGCATAATAACTTGCCCGAACGTAGTCAATTGAGCTAAGAAGAATGGATATTCCTTCAATGGAACGAGAGCAAGCTTGTACAACACACGATTCGCGATTGCTAGTGACACGGCAATTAGAGAGCTTACTACAATAAGTTTCGTTTTAGCGGGAGAATCTGAGTCGCCATAGGAGGCATGTGGTATGGAATTCGAATTATTCGGGGAACTAAATCGAGCTTTGATATTTCTGTTCTTGATTCTGAAATTTCTTAGTGAAGATGATACCGCTGGTCTTGGTCGGTGGAAATGGGTCCATTTTTCATTCGGCGAAGGCATTGAGAAAACAGAAACGAATTTGGTTGCATCGACGACGGGGAAAGCGAAAGAACGATACGTCGGAAGGTGGAGAGAAATTGGATTCGGCGACGACGGGAATGGCAATCCCATGGACGAGAGTTGTTCGGCGGACAGCGAAAGTCGCTCCGTCATTGCTTACTTACATCAGATGTCTGATTGAGGGGTCTCTTTGGTGAGAAAGAAAACAATGGTTTAGAACGTCACCGCAACTGTATCTCTTGGAATTTTCCAAATTTTTTACATTAAATTATCATTTTATTTCCTATACTTTATATTATGACTATATTGTAACTCTATTCTAGTCTTGCCAGAGTCAGCTTAATGGTTAAAAAGAGAAAATAAAATAAACTATGGTAATTTTTATAATTTCAGATGTTTACTTTTGGTTGTATATTTTTAATATATCTGAACTTTAGGTGTTTGTGATTGATTTTTAAGTGATTTTATTATATATTAGCATTTTTTTTTATAAATTTTGAAAGCATGTTCATTTATTGTAATTTTTTTTAGAAACATTATTACTATTATTTAGTCAATTTTTATAAAAATCAATTTTTATGGATTAAATTTAAGATCTATTGAACCTATATGGACTAAAATTGAAGAAACTCATTTTAATCAAACTTTCATTTTTAGCCTTGGGGCATGTTACCTATGAAAACTGACTTAAGTGACATGTAAAATTTGGAATAAGTATATGAAATTGTTCACTTCAATTGATATGTAAGAATTGATTATCAAAGTTGTTTTATATATAAAAGTCATTATTACCAATCCATAATCAAAATTAGATCAATTGTAATGAGTCTCAATTGAAGCTGCAATTGAATTACTTTCGACCACGTTTACTTAGGCATTTTGGAGACTTAATTTGATTATAGTCGAAGTTATTTACTTTGCATTGTTTGGTATCATTGTCTAATTACCATCACCGCTAAGGTCAATTAGTAATAGTAACAAATAACAATAATCGTGACATATTCATAATTCCCTAACTAACTACAAGAGTGGTATCTTATGGTGAATCAACTTCGCAATTGGATCATGTGTTTTTCTATTACAGATTTTGTTGTTTAAGTAACTTAAATACTAGATTTGTGTTTGAATGATTTATTTCTTCTACCACCAAAATAGGTCATTCGTTCTCGATCCTCAATGATTGACCCTCTCGCTTCATTCCTCATACTTCCTTTAATCAGCAACTCATACCCAAATCATCGATCTCCATCTCTCTCAATCCTCAAATCTCCCTCCTTAGAACCCAACTCTCTCGCATATAATCCAATTTTACAAATGCCTCCGTGTTCTCTCTAAGCTTCCATCTTGTGAGAATCAAATGGAGGCCAACCTGGAGTTCAATTTAGTAATTTTGGCAAATTCACCCAAACGCCAGCAGAAGGCCATTAAGAAACCCAAGTTTTTAAAAGCTGGATCAAATCTCATACAAAAATCAAATACAGGCAAACTCTACGGATATTTATAGATCACGTTTGCTACGTAAACTAACCAAAACTAGTACTGAACATTACATTTTTATTCAAGATTTCTTAGCCAAAATCAGTATTGAATATTGCATTGTTATTCTAGATTTTACAGCCTTTCTATCGATTAGAAACTTTTGGGTTCGTAGAATAAACAAACATCAACATGTGACACTATTAACTCAAAACGTTAATGTCATACATTTGTACATTTATTCTGGACACATACATTATCAAGCCGTTTGGTTGAGGAGTTTGGATAAATTTCCCCGACATCATGAAATAGATCAAAGAGGGAGAGTTGTATAACTATGAAAAAAAGGTGAATTTTGGAAAATCCCAACCTTTATCTCTTTTTACTTTTCTTTTATTTTATAATCGCCTTCTTCTTCCACTATCACCTTCATTCTTCTTATTTTGTTACTTTTATTATCGAATTTTTGTTGCTAAATAATTTGTTTTTGTTGAGAATAGATTTTATATCCCACTATCGTGTTCTAAGGTTCTGACACCAGCCCTTAGATTGATAATTTCTTCAACTTAACCTCAAAACTTGGGCATCTGATAATTCATTTTAACCTTAACTTCCAATTTCATCAATTTAATACTCAAACTTAACCCATCCATTAAGTCGAGGTTAAAAAAAGGTTCCATTTTACTTTAACCTAAAACTTAATAAAATAGAAATATTTGAGCGTTTAAAAAACAATATATACATAGCTGTCTTATATCTTGAATAAAGTCAAAAGCCAAAATACAGACCCATTATTTGATCTTTTTTATGGGTAAATATCTAATATGACTGTATTAACAAAGATCCAATACAGTTATTTTTGCATTATTCATCAAGTAGACGTTTAAAAATCAAAACATCATTTTAAATTCAGAAGGAAACACCCAAAATTCAAAAGCCTTATAATAGAGTCCAAACGATGAAGTGTTTCATCATTAAACACCATTTATTGAGTTAAAGTTGTAGAGTAACCGTAAAATGAAAACACTGTCAAACACACAAAGAACTTGACACCGTTCCTTGCAGTTAAATCCAAATGGAACATAGTGAATATATGATTGTTCTAAAAATCAATTATTTTAAGCACCCAAAACAGAACCTGAGCTCCTGCGGCATTCCTGCAACATATCCAAGTAGAATTGGCACTTGCTGATGTCACTTCCATAGTGGTTCAGGCACTGCAAAGAAAGAAAAGGTTAAAGGAAATGTAAGTTGCTCGAGTATGAATATGAGGCAAATAATGGCTTCAGCTTCCAAAAGTCATGGTTAACAACAATGGAGAACCAAGAAACTTACATCTTGAAAGGACTTTGACTGAACAGTACAAGCATCAGAACCACCAGCATTGCTTGCTACCGAAGGTGCTGAGGAAGTTGATGAATCAATGGTCTCATGCTGAATGGTTCGAGGACCCATTACAGCATCGACAGCCCTGTGAGCCACTGCACTTCCGGTACCGAAGGCCATACCTGCACATCCGCACAAAAACAGACACAGTTACAATGGCATTGAAATGCTTAGTCATAGAGACAGAAAGGACATGTGCTTCTTAACCTCACCTTGAGCAATAGTGGCACCAAGACCTCCAAGCATAGAACCACCACCACCTTGTACAGGTGCTGGTGGAGGAGCAGAATGAGCTGCAGAAGTCAAGATAAATTTAGCACCAAAAACAATATTGTTAAGAATAAACTGTCAAAAACAAAAGTAAAATTTGGGCTTAATATTGAAAAGAACAGCTTATCCATTCACACTAGCATTGGAAGTGAAACAATCAAAAGCTTCCAGCAATACAGCAGCTAATAACCATCAATCTCTGTCATCGGTTATTAGCAATATACTGAAAGTTTTGGTAACAGAATTACCCCCCCAAGAAAGAGCAATAATGAATTAGAATTGAAGTGGAAGGTGGTTGAGGTCTAGGTGCAACCATTATTTTTACATATAGTAATAGTGTAGACTATCATCTTCTCATTAGATTACCGCACCCCCTCTAGAGTTTTCAAGCTTTTAAGTTTCACTCTAGCAGTTTTAAGTTATTAAGGCCTGTTTAGGATGCAATCTGGAATTAGTTCGATGTTCTCATATTCTTACTGATATTGGCAAATTTGCATGGAATATTTTTCAATTCACTGAACCAAATGGTTCCCATAGCAAACAATTTATTTAAGGAAAATTAATAAAAAAAATTTACCGGCGTATGAAATTTACAAAAAGAGAGCAATGGCCCAAACCAAAGAAGTTGCATGAGAATCCTCCCATTGGTAAAAGGAGAAGAAGGTAAGAGTTATAGAAGGACGTACTTTAGCGCCACATCATAGTTAGATACGTGTTTTATATAACAGCTTATTGATTTTGTGTAGCCTAATTTTGAATTTGAAATTTTGAAATGCAATAGCAATTCAGAAATATAGTATTTCAGGCAATAAACTCATTTGATTTTGGTTAAATTAAGATATATAACATAATATTTTATAAATAATATGATAATCTATAACTTCCTAAACTCTACAATGGAGCAAGTTAAAACCTGTTCGTAATTACAACTTATATACTGCACATAGTAAATGTCTTGTTATTTTTGTTTCTGTTTTCTACACAAAGACTATATATAATATGGTAAATAGGATAGAATAATAATTAATTATACACAATTTATTACATAAGACATGTTCATAAATAGTTGAGATCGAACCTAATCTTTAGTTGGCAACTACAACTGTTTTCATGGTTTATAAATATATCATTGAATTCAACTCTTTTCATCGAATCCTTGTTACCAAATTCATAACTTATCAAACCAAGATCTTCGGCTAAGAAAACTAGAGGGTATTTCTAATGACATCAAAACATGCCTTGTGTAAAGGGACATATACAAGGACGCCGGACTAGAATCCAGTCCACCATGAACATAAAGAGTATATATATATATATATATATATCTACGTGCTAAAACACAGGCCCTCACAACAGCTACCAGACAAATTCAAAATTGCTCCCCCAAATGAGGTCATGAAAATAGATAACTTTACTAAATCATATCGAAATCGTCGTATTTTACCTGGCGCCGGAGGATTGCGAACTGGAGCGCGAGGGGCGGGACGGGAAGCAGATCGTCCTGCAAAATAATCGAAGGTTAACCACTTACTACATGCATCATAGATAATAAATAAGTAACAAAGCTCGAATATTCATCGCAATCACATAAATTTCTAAAACCTAAAGCATGCGAACGCTTCAACTTCAAACCCTAGTTTTGTCCCCCCCCCCCCCCCCAAAAAAAATAAAATAAAAGAACGTTAACAGTCATGACGTCAAATCAGATCCAAAAATATCGAGAACTTCCCTAAGCCAGAAACCCGATCCAACTCTTCATACAAAAGTCATCGCCAGCAATATAAGTAGGTAGATAAATGAGGAAAGAAGAACCGGGAACAAAATCTGGCCGGATGAAATCAGTCTGAACAAAGAAATGACTAGTCACATAGGAAGATATGAAAAAGAAATGTACGAAATACTAACCACCGGAGCTCCGACGAGGCATGGTTAAGGATTATAAGATAGGGCGACTGCGTCGAAGAAAAGTAAAAGAAATGGCGGTGGCTGTCTCTCCAAGTAATGAGATCTGAAACTTTAGGGCTACTGATTTGCGGACGAATTTTACTTTCTTCGAGATTATATAGGGACCCAGACTATAGGAGTTCCGGATTAATATTCTAAACACCGCAAGTTGACAAAAACATTAATTACGTAGTCTACCAATTGGAGATGGCCACGTGGTTCTATTTTCCCTCCTTTTGCACCACAAGCGAACCTAGATGAGGCCAACGAACTATTCTCGAATGTTCTTTCCCCTGAATTCAAAATAGATAGTTAGATTATATATATACTGAAAGTTACATCGACCATGTGTTATCCATACATGCTAAATGCTAATGTGATATCAGATTGATAATTGTGGAGATGAAAATGATCCAATCAATTACATTTAAAAATTAAGTTACAGTAGAAGAAAAAAGAAATATGAATTTATCAAAGTTTACTTCTTCTAACGATATTGCTGATGAGATAAAGAAACAATGATACTAGATAATGTAATTGAAATTCATTACAGTGATCCATATATAAAATCTCTTTCATTATACCTAATTTTCACTACGAAAGGACAAACATAACCTTTGACTGTAATTTTATAAAACCTCGTAAGTATCGATTAAATTAAGAGTTAAAATTAATTTTAAATACTATAAGTTCAATAATTAATAAATTTGATCGATTAAATTAAGAGTTAAAATTAATTTTAATTTTAAATATTAAAAGTTCAATATTAAATAAAATTGATCATAAATAACAATTATCAAATATTATCAACGAATAATTAAATCAAACTAACAACGATTCTCATTAATAAAAGATTAATTGAATCTTGTATAACTAAAGAAATAATGGTAAATTTTGTACTTTGTTTCAAATACATCTATGACTTTCTTTCAAAATTTGAAATACAAATTTACAAATAGAAGAACATGTCCAAATTTATTAATGATAGAAATTTACCACTAATAGATCACACTGTAAATATTGATTTATCATTAATCACACCATAGGTGTATTACTGATAAATTTTACCATATCTACAAATTTTTAAGGTGGTGTTATACACTTTATTATTATCCCTAAAATTGTAAAAAAAAATCGACAAAAAGTTTTGCCTACAAAGATTGGACCCAAGGAACCAAAATGACCATTCATAAAAAATAATAGGAGCCAAAATAAACATTTTAAACATTAAAAAAATTATTTAGACATGAAATCAAGAGATGAAAGATGTTAACATTTAAATTATCCAAAACTAATAAAACACCAAGACTTAAATTAGGATGAGTTTAACATCGACAGTATTAAAGAAAACAGATAAATTTAAATGAAATTGGACTGCAAACCAATGAGGAACAGAATATGTATTTTGTAGATTTGTATGGATGCCGCCCAAGATCCTTTTTTTTCTTTTCTCAACAGATCAAACTAATGAAACTAAGGGAAACAAAAGCAAGAATAGTACAATCCAGTTTGTTGCATTGACAAATCATTGTGAACAAAATAATAATAATAATAATAATAATAAACTAAGAATCTACATAATAATAGAATAAAGGTGCTCTTCTTTGTCCTCTCACTCTCTCTAAAGATATAAAACAAAGGGAGAGAGAGAAACAGGTAGACAAAATTTCTAACTGCGGAAGCAATTTCTTTTAGTGATTTACGACTGTACAGTAATTTTATAAACAATATAGCAACTCAACAAGTCATAAGCCACCACCATTCACCTCCTAATTCTCTTTTCAGCCAACAACTTCGAAAATGCAATTATATTATACACTGTTTATACCTCTTTTCTGTTTTCACAACTCCAATCATGGCTTTAACCAAAACCAAATCCTTCGTTTGCCTCGTGAATTGCAAGAAGTAATCTTTCTTCTAGATGTTGTTTTGAAGGATACTCTGGTAAATCTAACTGATTGAAGCTGTAAGCAAAGAAGAAGAAAACTCATATCTCTAGAAAAACAAAACTAACAGATTACAGAATATGGGGGGTGGGGGTAGGGAATCATTACCATGTGTGAGCAGAAGGCAAGTGGTCTGGGCTGCCATATGCTTTGTGTATTTGAAACTTCTGTGAACCTGAAATTCCTTGCAGAGCGCTGAAACCTTCTAAAGGCACCTGCAAATATTAAAGTAAAATGCAGAAACCAGATAAGAAAATCAACTCTAAAGGCACCTGCAAATATTAATGTAAAATGCAGAAACCAGATAAGAAAATCAACTAGGTCATGAAGGCGAGTAACAGAAGAGTATTTTAATGGGCACACAAGTCATTTCTTCTCAAAATTACAACCATCCCAGAAGTAATAAATAAAAAATGAAAACTGAATTTGTTTTGTGCGCAACCACAAGGGGTGGAGATTCGAACCACCGCAAAAAAATGAAAAGGAAAATAATTATAAATCAACCAACAATAGGTTCTTCTCGAGTGAAATGAAAAGAGAAGAGCATTTCACTGGCTCTCGTCCTATCCTCCCCTAAAAAAAATATAAGAAGAAATTGCAACTACACATAACCAGTTTAATTGGAATTTACCATTTGATAAATGCCGCAATTAACGACAGTACACATTCATCATACAGAAGAACATATTGACACAACTGTAACCAAAAATGGAAATAAACGGAACCAATTTTCAGAACAATAAATATTTAAGAATTTTGAACAGCTATGTGATATCCCATGAATCCTAGACTGTGCATGAAAGTTTAGATAATAATGATCAACAAAAGAGGCGGGGGAGAAAATTATCCCTGGTCGCCATTCATATTTAGTCCGTGCTTAAGCAAAATCAGTATACCTTGGAGGTGCCAGTCACAAACTGCAAAAGCCGGGCCTTGTCTTCTTTGCTAAAAGATTGAACGACCTCCCAAAACCACTGTATGACAGGAGATGCAGCACTATATCCAGAATATTCTGTATTTGCTCGCATATCATCCACTGAGAAAACATAAGCAAAAATGTTTACATCATACTTCGGATGCAGAAAGTAACATTATTTTGTAAAAGAATTGTTTTAGTGAACAATGACAAAGATAACTTACGATCAATATCTGGGAGCCCGCAAATTAACAATTCAAGTTCCTTGTCATTAAAAATAGATATCAGTTCCCTAGGAATTAATTCATGGAAACCATCCAGAAAGGCATTAATCTGAGGACGTATAGCCGTAGTTAATTGATGCTCAACAACGAGATCAACGTATTGGTACTTATTCTCCTCAGTGACTTTAATGTTCCGTCCACCAGGAATCAGTTCATAGTCAGTCACCTATTGGAACAAGATAGCCAAATCTTAGTAAAATGTACAACATACGTTTTACATCAGGCCAGACATTAAGAACGTAAACAATTACCTCTGTCCTTTCATAGAGGATCAGCTTCTCCTCATCAGCATCAACACTAAATGTAAGGTCCAAAACATCACTAATATCATTCTGGAGAGCAACAAAGAGACCAATTCAAATGAGTTAAATAATTCCATCTCAATAACAAAACTACAACTATAGAAGTGCAAATATTAGAAGACATAATTCTTATCAAACACAAGTAAATACTTGTATTAAGTACCTCAAGCATCCATTTCAGGTTTTTGTAGTAATCGGGATCAATAGCTTCAATGTCGTGATAGGTAACTTTGGCTCCCAAAATATGCTTGTAAAATGATCGAGTGAAATGGACATCCAAGAGCTGTCCATCATAAAGTGCTTTGCCAACCTGGTAAAAAAAACCAATTAGGCATGCACAAAGTCAGTTGTTCAATTTAATCCATTAAAAACAAAATGTGTGCACTGACCACTCGCCCAACAAACTTGAAATACGATAGATGCTCTGTTTGGTAAGCTGAATTGGGATTCGGCTGAAATGTTGAATCATTGCCAACAGTCGTAAAAAGCAATGCTCCCCTGTCGAAGATAACTCTGGACAGTAACTGATACCATTCCCTTGAAAGCCCACCAGCATCAATACCTTCCTCTCCTTGAAAGTGAACTGTCAGCCTACCTTTCAAATCTTGTGTCGATCTCATTCGCAACTGATTGTATGAATCTTCAAGAATGTATGCCCTCCGAACAGAAATTCTTAAAGGACTATGATGATGATCATGTTGATGCTTTATTTTTGATCTAAAATGAGCGCGCTTATTGTCGAAATCAATAAATCGAGGGACCTTCAACATAGGGGAGAAAGACTTCTCCAACAACCCGGGATTTTGCCGAATAAAAGCATTTAGCAGTTTTCGGTGCTTCTCTGAGAACCTAACAAAAGCAACGTGTTTTTCATCGACTTTTTGGGTTGGTACTGTAGTTCTTTGCTGTGCTACTGCAGAAACGCCAGCCTCCTCGACCTCAGAAACGCCAGCAATATTCAACTCTTGATCTGAACCAAGCTGGGCAGGATGCAACTTCTCACACACCACAAAAAAAGATTCAATATATGGTAATATATTCTGACTACCAGCAGGAAGTGGGGGTGTTACACCAGCTGGCTTCGCTGTAGGAGTTTGAAATGAAGCTAGCACATCAGGTGAAGAATCTGAATAGCTCTCGATTTTGCTAATACAGGTGCTCAGCTCCAACCACAAGGGCTCCAGAGCAGCATTGATATCCCAAACTAAAGAAAGGGCAGACGCATGCTCTTTTTCAGGAAGAATTAAAGAATCTTTCCCTTTTTCAATTAGTGATGCAACAAGAGAGCTTAATGCCTGAAGAACTCTTAATATTGCAGCTCCATCAGAAGATGTTGTACTGAGTAGTGCTTTCACTGCCTCTCCAAACATGCGCAACTCATCCATAGCAGATCTTGTCAATTTCTGGACAGATTCTGAAAGCTCAGTAATGAACAGGCGACAATGAATTGGAGAAATGGCTACCAGCTTCTTCATCACCTCTGCTACAAGAGCATAAGTATTGTCTGATAACCTATATAACACAAAAGATATTAGACCAAGCACCTGAGTTCTTTGCATAAAGAAGCATAAAGCAACGTGGAAGGTTGAAGAAATGAACAAAATGGAAAACTAAAATGAGGGCGAGTAAATCAAGATTTATCAGACATTAAGCTAGGAAACTATATTAATAACAGACATCGAAGAAAAGAAACAAAAGGTACTAACGAAGGAAAAGACGCCATAACTACTATACTTTTCTAACAAAATAACTGTCAATTAAATCCAATTCATACCCTTCTCGTGCTAAGAGTGAGCACAGAAGCCGTAATTCTGCTTCTGGCAGGTTTGCGAGAATACTTTGGCTATCATATTCACTATTGGCAGCAGAAGCTGTTGTTTTAGAGCCATCAATCTTATGTGACGTCCCAACCCCAGAGGATACACCACCAGAGTCAGCATTCACTTCAGCATCAGATGAGGAAACTACAGGAGCAGCTGGTTGCTCAGCAATAGAAGGTGCAGATTGCTCAGATAAATGTGATTTGCTTTCAGCGTTGTCAATGATCACTTCCAATAAATTAAGTAACTAAGGAAAGAATACAAAGTGGCCAGAAAAATAGTTTTAACTTCTGCAAGTGTAAAATATTACGAATAAAAAGAAGAGAACATACGGTTCAATATAATGCACTACCTGCTCAAGGTGAGCTATACTTCTCAAATACAAAGGTTGGTTTAGAAGGCCTAGAAGTAATGCAATCGATAAGTAACCCTCGGCCTGTAGACTTTGTTCAACTGCCATCACTGCTTTACCACAATCCCGATATACATTCTCTGATCCCTGTAATGTGGGTTTCAAAAACTTGAACTGGAGCAAAATCTTAGCTACATATGGATGATTCCGGGCCAAATAGGTCAGAGTTTCTAAAACACGTCTTGACACCAAGGGAGGAGCACCTATGCAGTACAGCCAAAATGCATAGCTATTACCATGTCGTGATAACACCACAGCAAAAATAGACAATGGAGGAAAAACTGAACTTAAAATTTCTTTTAGTAATGAAAACAGAAAACATTCCCCTTTGCAACTCTATTGGTCAGAGTTTTTACGTTGCAGGATGAATTAAATCCAAATGCATGCTAACATCAACTGGTTTTAATAAACAAATTAATTCCAACATGCAAATGACTTATTACTACTCTCAGGAAATATAGCCCATCAAGAAAAAAATATCATAAATTGATTGCTAAATAAGAATAAAAAAGTATATTAAAAGAACAGCAACAGAAATCAAAGTTCTCACCATCGAAAAATTGTGGCCGTGAATATATGACATTACGTTGGCAAGCAAAAAGGCGATATGAAAGCTCAGTAGAATTTGACTGGTCAGCAAGCTTTCTTCTATCAAATAGCAACATGTCCATAAGAATTTTAACCAACGACGTTCTGGTTTCATTATGTGCGCATAAATTTAAAAGTAGCCTCTGCAGTTGACCTTTATACAAAGGCTGAAAAATGAAATTCATTAGAAAATGGTAGCATAGATATAAAATCAAAAGAATATTTCAAGAAGAAGAGATACCTGGACCACACGAAGCAACCGTATCATAGAATGCAAAGCATCTGTATCAACTAAAGGAGCTCCATCTGCTTCAATGAGCCTAGCTCCAAGGGATCTGCGAGAGGACATGCTTCCACCAGTTCTGTCTAAGCCAGAAATACCTTCAACCCTTCTGGAACTTTCACCTCTACGGTTTCTAGGATACATACCAAAGAGAGTACGGTTGTGATAACGATGTGCAAATCTTTCACGCAACATATTCGCCTCAGCAACAAGGGCAGGCGTGAGATTAGCAAGAATAGCATCAGATGAAGTTAGCAAAACCTGCAGTTTATATCTAATGTCAGTTGACAAAGAAATACCACCTTACAATAAATAAACATATTACCTCTTCTCGAAGATCAGAAGGGAATGTAGCAATTATCGACACAGTGTCCATCTCAACTGGCTGGCCCTCCAGTTCCTGAGATTGATACAGCCTTTGTGCTTGCTGCTGTGCTAGAACTTCAGCTCGAATATCTGGAGGAAGTGCTGCCAGGAATTCGGGATCGATATCTCCAGCATTTTGTGGCTCATTGCTTGGAGGCTGCACAACTTGACCCTGTTGGGTTGAAAGAACCTCTGCACGCAATTCCTCAGGAAGAGCATCCAAGAACGCTGGATCTATTGCTCCTGAACCAGTATCGCTGTTAGTCTGCTGTTCCCCAACTGGACCCTCCTCATCTGCCTCCCGACTTGAATTTTCTGAAACTTCAGTCACAATATGTAGAGATGCATCTCTCCCACTTAGAGGGGCAGAATTGCTGTAAGAAACATTGGACCTTCTCATGCGAGCAGCTTGTGAATCACCCAATGACATTCTATCTGCAGCAGAACCTTGCCTATCTCCACCGTCATCGTGACCATCTGCACTTCCAATTTCTACATCCAGACTCCGAAGACTCTCCCCTAAAGTTGCACCACTTCCCCCACTTTCTTGACTTACAGCTTCGACATCCCGCACAGCTGCATCACTATGTTCAAATTGCATGTCAACAGCTTGCGATTGTTGAGTCACCTGTGTTCCTTGCAGAGATTCAATTACAGCAGGACCACTGC
This sequence comes from Cucumis cinereus, assembly GCA_037974625.1. Lineage (NCBI taxonomy): Eukaryota > Viridiplantae > Streptophyta > Magnoliopsida > Cucurbitales > Cucurbitaceae > Cucumis > Cucumis cinereus. Next base: position 10,223,900 of record JBBPDJ010000014.1, read on the forward strand.
TGGTGTCATCAGAACTATTAATTGCTGCAAGTGGTGGTAAACTATCTCTATCACGCTGCCCACTGTTCTCAACGATAGTCTCAGACCTTCCAACAGGTTCTGATGTCTGTATTTGTCCACTGCCATCTTTATTATCAGGTTCTACCGTTGCATTGAGTTCAGTCGACTTCTCAGGCGTTGGCCTCCTCAACTGGGAAACAAGCAACTCTTCAAGGCCTTGAGGTATTACACCATTGCTAGAGCCACCACCATGTTGGTTGTCATTGGCCCACAAGTTCAGCCGGTGGCCGTGGCGACCACTCCTCAAAGACCTGAAAACAGTGTCCAACCCTGAAGAATTGTTTTCCAAGGTCCTTTCTGAAATAACCATATCACGATTATTCTCTGAAATAAATAAAGCGGACCGTTAAAAGGATTAAATACATAATATGAATAAACAGTCGGGATAAAAGTATCACATGGCATGGGAAAAAGTTACCCGAAGGTCTAAAAGGAGCAGCATGCAAAGCAGGACCACCTAAAAGAGGATGTCGTGAGGGTGCGATATTATCTCCTGTTCTTCCCAAGAGATTATAAATGGAAGTTGTGCGCCCTTGACGTCTAGAGCCAAATATTTCAACTGGCATAACATGGAGTGTTTCATTTTGAGAAGTATCTCTTCCAAATACCTCAACATGGTCAAAAACATTTATTCCATTAATACCCTCTTCCAGTCTTAAAATAACTCCATCTTCATCATCCTCATCATCTTCATCGTCTTCCTCCAGTACCTCATCAAATTCATCATCGTCAATCTCATGATCATCATGGTCTGTATCAGGATGTGGAAGATGGTGGACTTCATCCTCTTCTAGGTCATTCTGCTCCTCTTCATCCTCGTCCTCATCTTCATCAACTTCATCACCATCATCTCCAGACATCTCCTCATCGTCATCTTCATCTAAATTTTCTGGCACGTGAGGTTGAATTTCAATTCGAATATCCACTGTATCAATGCCATTTTCAAGACCTCGTGCATCCTCGGGTGTTTCATGCATGTAGTCGTCCCCTGCATTGGGGCCAAAAACCCCATCAAGATCTTGGTCATGTTCCATATCATCTGTTACAGCCTCTGAACCACCATAGTTCTGGTTAGCATTATATGACTCAATCTGATCACCTGGGATCAATTCATGATTGGACTGTGAGGCTGTTTCCATTGACCTGGGTGTCTCACCAATATTCTCAACTCCAGGTTGATTGTGATCGGGAGTTTTTGATGAATTATCACCCTTTCCTGTATTAGAATCTGCAAATTGAACGTGCTCCTTGGTTACCAATTCCAGGGCTTTAATAAGACCTGTAACAACTTTAGGTGAGTCTGGATGGTCCAGATCCAGCACTTTAAGAATTTGAGTGAAAGAACTAACAAGACCAGCATCAATAAAAGTTGCAGAAGCTTCTGTAGTGATGTATGAGCCAGTGGGTGTACGGGCTGCTAACATATCATTTAGCAGGTCAACAAGCGCTTGAAGGTCACTGCTTGGCGACCTGGAACTGTTGCACGAATCAATAAATTGGTTCAGCATAGAACCTACCTCCACAAAAATCCTTCTCCTTGCCTCACTGGAACGGACACAAGATGCAACCAGAAACTGACTCCCCCTAGTTGCTAATTTATGCTTCCAGTCACCATCAACTTTCTTATCCTTCTTAGAATTTCGTGATAGTGGGATAAATTCATGAAGAATGTGGTGAAATATTCCACCAACGCATCCGCCATTTGAGCCCCTTTGATGGACAGGTCTGGAACAACAAACTTCAGTATCCTTCCGAAGCAGGACATGAACTGAGGAGGCATACATCAACAAAATTTCTGTCAATAGCTTCAAAATAAATACAACTTTTGCCAGTGATGCAGAAGCTTCCTGGCTGTTTGCATCATTATCTTCAGACAAAGAAGCAATGGCTTTTCCTTTTCCCTTAACAGCTGAAACATCAATGTCCATATCAGACGATGCTCGGGCACTGCAGGTCAACTCCATGGTAACATCATCTTTCACGGGAGGTAAAAATGTATAGACAGACTCCAAAAGAAGCTCAATCACGTTTATGAAATTCTGGGAGGATTTTTTATTAACACGACTACTTTTTAAGTTAGAATCATGGAGTTTACTGTGCACATTTCCCACAACGGCAGAATTCACGTTACCCAAAGAAACTTTCACATCATGATTATGTAATTTCTCTTTCTCCATTAATTTTTCCTTCTCTCTGTCTTTTTCTTTGCTCTTATCCTTCTCTCGATCTTTCAACAATACAATGTAAGGCCTCTCACCAACCATTTCAATTTGGCAGACAGATTGAGCAGCTCGCATAAATATCACAGGATCCCTCGTAATAACAGAATTTAAACCTAACAAAAAGTTTCTGGGGGTTACCCTCCCATTTGGATGCCTGTTCATAGCAGTGATAAGGGTGTGCCTAATTTCAGATTCCATTGCCTGCTGGAGAGTTTGAGGATCTTCAAGAATGTGACGGATAATGGTAGATGCAATACTGTCGAACCCAGGGAAGAGACTAGTTGTTGGCAAAGAAAGCAGGGAAGTTAAACCCCCCCCTTCAAGGAAACTAACAGCAACAGAATGAGATCTGGTGAGACTAGAGCATAACTGCAGAACAGCATGCATTGTTTCACATGGAAGTCTTTTCTTGATACAGCTGCAAGCAATTTCAATGAGTTTCTTTTGACTGCCAACATCAATATACTTGGGGGAAAGTCCCAAGGCAGACTGCAACTTAGTTTGTTTATCTTCATCAATGGTCAAAGTGTCACCACTAACATTATCCCTTTTCAGCTGGTCTGCAATTTCAGGGTTGAATTTCTTCTCCTCCTGTAAAAGCCGATCAATGGCAAGAAATGCAGCTGTTACCCACTTAGGGACTTCAACTTTTACCCCATCAGCGAATCCAGAGTCCCATCGCGAAAGTAGATTGGAGGAAACTGCAACCAAACCATTCTTGTAGGCAGCATCTCGTGCCCCAGTATCATCATTAAGTATTAAGGCAATAACATGAAAAAGAGCAGACAATGTTGTACTATTTCCACTGTCAGCAACTGTATCACAGTCCTTCACACTGTCAATTAGAAAAGAGATCACATTAGACCGATTTTGACCATCATTCTGGGAACAAATCATCACAAGCAGGTCTCTAACTGGAAATGCCAGCGCTTCTTTTGCTCGCAAAAGCTTTATGCATGTAGATAACAACTCCTCGGTACAAGGAAGATGGACTGACTCCTCTATCTGCTTTGAGACCTCGCTTGAAACAGGTTCCTTCATTTCCAATTCAGAGTTCCCTAACGACAAGGCAAGTGCACGAGCAAGCTCGTCATCCTCTTGGACTTCCTCTGGATGTGAGAATAACCACTCCATAGCCAATTCCACACTGTTAGATCCAACTTGCCTAAGTGCTTCTTCTGCCCTGCTCCTTGAGAAACCCATCTCAACAATTGTTGAAATTGTTGTTTCATTAGGAGGAGGCCCAGTGATACGAGCACTGGAATTGCTACTAACATTTTTAACTTCAACCCCAGAGTATATGTGCCTGATGATAGATATAACAGTGGTAATAAATTCACAACTGCAGTCAATAAATTGGGGATGAGTCCAAACAGGGAGGACTGCCTTCAGAACCATGGACTGGAGGACCTTCACAAAAGTTTCTGCATCCCGAGGAAAGGCAACATCTCCACTAGTCAGAGATTGTGCAAGCAAATGCTTAGTGAATGAAGATAAAATAAATGGAGAGGTAACCAGGTGATCCATGAGTCTTCCATAGCTTGCTAAGGGGCCTTGAATCCAAGAATGATCATTATCTGCCTTTTCCTCTTGCTTTAAATTTGAATCATCGGTTTCCATAGGAGAAGCAGGTGTCCTATTTATTGTGAAAAGCAACTGGCTTGTAGCTTCAAAAGTGGTCAGAACTAATTGCACAACTCCATGCCCATACAAGCAATTTAGCAAAACGGGATTACAGGAATCTGGTCTGTCTAGTAATATGCCATCCACAAAATCAATAACCTTCCCAAAATAACGGCACTTGGTTGATATTGATCCCTCGGATCCAGAAGCATTCACATGACCCCCAAAATTCATGTGATCTAACACAAGGGAGGACAAAGTGGAAGCCACAGCTTTTGAGGAAGACGAGACATTTACCACATCATCACGACGACGAGATGGAAGCAGCATCACCTTCCCTAACTCTTGAATCAAATGGGTAGTATGGAAAGAAAGGGATCTCACCAGATCGCAACAAGAAGCATGACAATTTCTCTGATTGGAGCATTCTTTTTCGTTAGAGGTCCCAATGGTGTCAGAAGATCCAGCACGCAGTCCTTGATTGCCACCTCCAAACTGCAGTAGTGATGAACTATCAGAACCCATCCTCTGAAGAGAACTAGGGGCACGACCAAGATCCCGATACAAGTTAATAAGGTCAAAAAATTGAGATTCAATGCTCCATCCAGATGTCCTCCTCCGTAATAAGGGATCAAGGAACTGCCGGAAAGAGTTAAACCTTTGCTCTTCAATTTCATTTGTATGGACCTCAGAATTTTGCAAGTCAGTAACAGAACCGGTACTCTCATCTTCTAACTCAGGTTTTACATCTTCAAGGAGTGCAATCTGCCACAAAATTTCACGATGTACTCGTCCAATATCTTCAAGTACATCCTTGCTCTCATTTCCAAATTCAGTAAGCAATGCCGTCACCCATCGATTGTCTTTTGAGTCAGCAAGAAACAAAAGGAACTCAACAAGAAAAAGTGAAGAAAATATTTTTTCATCTGGTGTCTTCCTGGGATCTAGTAAAAAAGACCCAGAAATCAAGTCAAACCCAGTCAAGGCTTTCTTTAGATGGTCTCTAAGTGAGGAGCAGAACGCACGCGCCAAGGGAGCCGAATGATGCTGGGTAAAACCCTTGAAAACCATTGTACTATGCAAAGCAATAGTTCCATTTGATGATTGAGCAATACTAGGTCGCAACAACAGCTTCAATAAAGCCTCAATCCCAGAATTTTCCACAAATATCCTACATGTTTCAGAATTCTCCATGGTCCTGTGAACGAGTACCATCAGATGAAAAATGCATAACTGAATGACTTGCTCGTTACTGATCCCTTCTTCTGTAACAAGAGAGCAATTGCTGTTATTTTCTTTGTCATCAGAATCTGTTTCCATTGCAGTATTCCCATTAAGCTTTCCTGATGAGCCAATAGGGTCTTTTTCCCCAAGGGAAGTAACTTTTTCAATTACTTCAAGAATAATATCAACTCCAGTGCTTCGTAATGATGAAACGTGACGCAAAAGCTCTTCCACTGCATTTGCCAGAGGAACTATTGCTTCATTCATGGCCAAAACATATTTTTCTTTGGTAAAAACGTCAATAAGAAACCTCAGTGCAGAAGTTTCTTTCACTGCTTCCAAACCCCTAGCATTAAGACAAATTGCACCAATCCCATTAGGAACGCAAGTAACTGCCTTAGGAGAAGGCAGTACTCCAGCAGCCACTGAAGCTAAAAATGCATCCGGGAGACCCATATCATGCAATGAAGGATAACAGGTAGGATCCTTGTGGATGATTTCACTCATTAAAGTCACAGCTGAGCAATAAATATCACCACCAAATTTATCTATATTGCCGAATATCTGTGACAGTATGACGGGTAAAGAATTTGTAGAGTTCGTTGGGACATATGTTGCAACTCCCAGTGCTTTCAGTGAAACCTTTATCAGCCGTTTTTGGTTATATAACTGGTCATCATTACATCTGGAGCTCTCACCAATAATCATTGAATCTATATTAGCACCACTTAAGCCAATTACTCGATGTACTTCTGTCTGAAGCCTTTCAACCAAAATTTCAACTCCACCCAACTCCTTAAAAAGAGATACAGAAGAACTGCTGAAGTCCATGAGCTTTTGCAACGTTTTCACAGCAAAACAAACAAGATGCAAATGGGTAGGGTCTGAATCTTCCAATAGAGTTAGGAATGTGGGAACCATACCTGAACCCCGGATATTGTTTCCTGAGGCTGATGAGGAAACGACATGGAGTAAATAGAACTGAAGGAGTGCTTCTATAAAGGCAAGGGATGATGGATCATTTGAATTTTTCAATGATAAAATTGCCTTCTGAAGCACATTCAAGAGTATCATCCGGTTCCCCCCAGCAAAACTGATGCTAGATCCACTTAAAATCCTCCGCTCATGCGATGATGAATATGCAGCTAACTGAGCTCCCAGAGCAAGCATAGCAAGTGTCCTAATGGACCCAGAAACAGTTTCCTCTGACCGCACAATTCTAATCAACTCATTGGTATATTCTGGTTCATTAGCAAAGAAGGCAACAAGTTCATCGTGAGAGTCACCAGACTGAACAAGTACAATGAAGGCAAGAAGGCATATTCTGCTATACAGCCTGCATATTTTAGAAGATCGAAAAGCACGAGCATATCTGATTCTAGTCAAGAGTGAGAATCTAAGTTCAGGAGGTACATTGTACAGTTCAATACACCGTTTCAGCACAATCAAATCATCTTCCTTCTCTAAATGTAAATCTGGTATGTGTATAACTTGGGAATTAGAAGAGCTGGAACTTGAACTGCTTTCCTCGCTATTTTTGGCACCACAACCGTGCAATTCAAAATATAGGCTAGAACCTATTCGGTACTGAGCATTATCCATATCATTTTCCACTTCATGAGGAAATAAACAAAGTCCTTCCTCTTGGGTTCTCTCGTTTGCAACAACACATGAATATAAACCCAAGCCCTCCTCCTTGCTTCCCCATCCCTGTGCAAGGGACAAGAGATAGCTATTTACAGAACCACAACCAATCAACTTCCCCCTACCATGAAGTTTTGAGGGATTTATTTTGACGAGAGCAGAGAGAGTTTCTAACGCAGCTATAAGAATTTCAGGATCCGTTGATGCAAGTAGGAGCTTGAAATGCTGTTGGAGGACAAAAACGAACAGAAAAATGGAGACAATAAAATTAAGGTGAAAATAAACTCCCAAGATAAGGAGACAGTAAATAGTTTTGCAATCGACCAACGAAAAAGGACTGTGAGCAAACATCATCAGCGTGACATACCTCTAATCCATCAAGGGAACCCTTATTATGACAATTCTCTAATACTATCTGCATGACACGCAGAATCTGTAGAATCGCATGTTTGGGAAATGGACTATCATCTTCTAAAATTTTATCAGACAAGAGAAGGTCATTCCTACAAGATAAATATGTCTTGAAATATGTATCAAAATGCAGAAATAGAGGCCTCCAATGGTGATAATTCCCCTGAAATCCGAGGAAAAAAGTCTTAAATTGGATATTTGAAAATCATTCGAGAAATAAAAATTTCATGTTACAAAATATCAAAATATTACCACCTTATTGTATTCCCATCGAAAACCAGAAAGAGGTATTGCTATATCATGCAATGGACACTGGATCACCTTGTCAATAAAAGCTTTGATTTTGGGAGGCTGCATACAAAAAATATACCAAAATTGGGTGAAAAGATACATGTGTGTGTAAATGAAAAAGAAAAAGAAAATCCAAGCTTTCATCAGAAGAAAATAAAAGATGCAAAACGGCAACAAGTAACTATACAAAATAAACTTTTAAGTCCAAAATATTAAGGCCTACCAAAAGAATTATAAACCAAAGGGAGCACTATATGATAAAATGCACGAAGAAATATTTGTTAGGTAATTAAGCACCTTGGAGAACACCACACCCCAACAGCCAACTATGGGGGTCGGCGAACCAAGCCACTTAAGTACCACATAGGTCATCCCATTCTCAGAAAGTCGACGTCCCGACGACTACTTCGACAGGACTACACTTGACCACACCCGATCATAACCCTTTGTCGATTCCACTCCGAAACGTCAACAACCAACTCTAAGACCATTGTTAGGTACGTAAGCACCTTGGAGAACCACACCCCAAAGATCAGCTATTGGGTAGGAGAGTCAAGGCACTAAAGTGCCACATTGGTCATCGCATTCTAACCAATGTGTGACAAAGGCATCTCGTACTACCTTACCTTGGTTCCTAACAATACTCCATCCTTGGAAAGCCGACATCCGAACAGCTACTCGGGCGGTACTTCACTCGGCCACACCTGGTTAGGTCGAAATGGAACCACTACTCTTTTCTTGAGAGGAAAAAAAAACCAAACAAATCCCCAATAAAACCAAAGGGACCCCACTAAAGAAAAGGGGATCAATCAAGCCCTATAATTTAAGCCTCTAATTGATGAACAATTGGTTTTAAATTTTTTAAAATTATCCTCATAAACACTACTCCACTGCTCCCACCTCTGAATTTCTTAGTTTCGTTTAGAGATGTTTTCGAAATCTAAACCAAGTTTTATTAGAGAAACATATGGAACATTGATTGAGGGCACACGGACCATGTGTGTTTACATAATATTATGCCATTGTGTATTAAGAGAAATTCAAACCAAGTGGTAAAACTGGAAAAAAATACTTTTAGAAACTTAATATATTTTTTTTAAATTTGGCTATGAATTCAATTTTGTTTTTAATTAAGAAATATGAAATCATGCTAAAGAAGTGGAAATGAAACAAGTAGAGTTTTCAGAAACCAAATGGTTATAACTGAACAAGGTCTTAGCTTATTTCATTCCAGTCATAGACAAATATATTCATCTAATTTTGTGGGAATTCAAAATATGACTTAATATGGTATGTGATGCTTCTCAATGTCAAGAGCATAAAAACCAAACTTAGAAAGTGGCCTCTGTAGAATAGATAAATTGTCGATGCTTCATTCTGAAAAAAATTGCTGAATCAATGGTTGCACTAGAAAACAGGCCAGTGGCCTCTACGATAATTCCAAGTATCACTTTATTAATTATGAAACAAAAGCACACAAAAAACAAGAATAGCTGCTTAAAATTTAAATATATATATATATATGTACACATTAAATAAATGTGAACGCAGTGTGTGATATAACATATGAAATGAAAAACAATTGCCGAGAAATGTGAAGTGACTAGCAAGTTTTTGGTTAACTTAAACTACACTACGTGATGAAAAGTATCAAATACAGCAGTACAACAAAAATAACCCCATTATGACATCAGAAATGAAAACACTTCCTCAATCAAAATCCAGTCAAAATCAACTAAACACGACATAGCTACCAAAATGTTAACGCAGTAAACATAATCAACCCCACGACGTGTAGTCACCTAAAATTCCCATTAGCGCCCTTCCCCAAAAAAAAAAAAAATCGAGTCATCCAAACCAAAATACAACAATCAAACCACACTAATCGCCAGTTGAGTATTCCAATACGTGTAATGGTATGATAATATCCGTTGTAAAGCGGCATAGAAGTCAGAAATGCATGAAAAAAAGTCAATAAGAAAAGGAAAAACTCCGAAAAATTAAAAACATACAGGCTCGGAGTCGAGTTTGATAGAGGGACCGAATGAACCCTCGCCAGAAAGAAGTTGCCGCAGCCTGGACGGCAAACTTGATCTTTGCGTAGTCATCTCACCTCGACTTCCAGACTTTCAACTACTGTAAAAAAGGGGGGAAAATATACAACAAAGATTACAACAAATAGATAAACAACAGAATCAAATATAAGAAAAAGGGTATCAAAAACCCTAAACACTGAAATCAAAAAGAATTGCAATGGGTATTAATAAAACGAAAAAAAAAAAAGCTGAAGTGAGTGAGTTAAAGAAAGAGAGAAGAAGGGTGTATGGTACCTGAAGGAGAAGATGGAATGAGAAGGGAAAGACGCACATCCGATTAATTGGTGAGAGTTGAACAGCAAAGAGGCAAATCGATGGGGGGGGGTTGAGAGCGAGAGAGAGAGAGGTGGAAACCACGAAACGATGGGAGAATGGGGAAGAAGAGAGAGAGAGAGAGGGGGGGTGGGGTTTGCGAGTCGCGCTGTGTTGTTACGTATAAATTTTTTCTATAATTTCTAAATAGTGAACCCTTGGAAAAGAAGAAAAGTTGGTATTTATAGTGGTAGCTGACACCGAGTCCTTTCTTCTACTGATCCCCTCCTTCTCGGATTTCTCATTTTACTATTTTTCTTTTTTCTTTTTTCTTTTTTTGTTTTTCTTTCCTTTGGGAAACATATTAATTTATATCTTTAAATCTTTGAATTAGTAATTCTTATGAGTCCAAATTTTGAGAGTTGTTTAGTGTGAATGGTATAATTATTTTAATTAAACCTCTTAACTTTTATAAATTGTAAACTTTTAGTCACAATTTCCTTCGACGTTATCAATACATTTACTTTAATCGTCTATTTTGTAAAACCGATATTTGAATAAGTTTGTATATGTTTATGAATTGGTATGTATTGATTGGCTTGTAGAAATTTTAGAGTTTGATTAACTCAGATCATAGGTTTTAATTACATGATATTGATTTGGAAATTATTACGTTTGAAAAAGTTCAGGATTTGAGCTAATACGACTATTAATTTAGAGCTTACGTTAACAAAACTTCCCAAAGTTTAGGGTGTATTTTGGAATTTGCTCATACTTATTTGCACATTGTTTCAAGAATGCCCTCATTAGTACCCCTAAACTTTATAATCGTTTTAATAAACATCATTTGAATTTTCAAAAGTTGCACTCGTACCACCCTAAACTTACATTCACATAACTCTCTCGCGCCTTTGGATTTAGTTTCATAAAAAAAAACATCTCGTATAAATGGAGAGTATTTTTTCCTTAATTTCACGATGTCTCCTGTCTATATAGGACTTTGATCGCATTTTGAACATTTATTTTTATCCCGTTGAAGTTTGGTTTTTTTTTATATAATGATTCTTAACGTGGTTGGTTATTTAAGCGGATTCATCCTATATTTCAACCATGATCTACTTTTTTTAGGGTTGGACAACGTGGATGTGGTAATGAAAATGTTGTTTAAAGTTTAAACTACAAAGAGTTGGATCATAACACAATTCATACCTACTGTGAATCGACATGGAAACATGCTTAAATACAAGACGTATGAAAGAAAGATGTCTCAAATCTCCCGTGCATACTAAGGAAAAGGAACAATATGAGTTGCTCCAAGCTAAGTTTCATACACATGGAAACAAATCTCACAATATTTACATCAACTAAAAAGATTTTCCTCAATAATGCAATTGGAAAGTAACCAAAGATGACATAGAAAGATGGTCGATTTTGTGAATGAAATATTGAGACAATAAAAAATAAATGTAGGATTCAAATACGTGTACCCGTGTACCCTTTTATTAGAGAGTCATGATTCCTACAAATGCAAATTTAACTCAAACTTAAACACAACGAACCACATTCAACATCAAATGATATTTAACAAAGTATCTTTTAAGAGTATAATTAAGCCTATTAATCATATGTGTTTACGATTAACGAGAACTTAAATAAATATGTAAACAATGCAATGTCCCAAATTGTTGCGATCACGTCTAATATTAAAAAGAAAAACCAAGGTCCCTGTCTAATCTATTTTCTTACATTACTTTCATAAAAACTCACAGCTTTATTTAACAGTTTATGGATTAAACTTAACTTTTGCAAATTAATCTAAGTGATCAATCTAAACTAATAACGAAAACAAACTCAAATAAAGCAAACTGCTATAGGAACGAGCAATAATACCATTGTGCATGAAGTGCTTAATTCTCCTCAATTGTGATATTTATTTATATAGTTGAATTACGACAAACGGTTTAGTTCATAAAGAAGTCAAACAAATCAACAAATAAAGAGAAACATATTAAAAACAACAACAGAGAAGATGAAGTTATCAATGAATAATTTGTAATATACTGACTAAATGGGAATGAAAATACAAATCTATAAATCAAACAAAACTAAATAAACCGCAATGTAGACGATGAAAAATACAAAATAAAGAAGCTAAGAACAATGCTAGAAGTTAAGTGCAAAAGATTGGAGAGTAGAAAGTATCATAAACACCCCGAGCATAACTTAATACAATTGTCATCAATCAACCGTCCTCAAAGACAATTGGGTATTAACACCATAATATATCAACAACGATGGGTGAAATATAGAAATAGCAAAAACTCGACGGTATCGCAAAAAGCAAAAGTTAAGTGAATCAAAGTGAAAATTTATGGCACTAAATTAAGTGGAGATCTTGACATAGCCGATCAAAGTTGAGGACTCAGACTTGATTTGCTTGAATTGAGAGCGTATTTATTATACAAAGAGTATAAAGTTGAACGGCTCAAGTCCAAATAAACTATACTAAATCTGCTAGTGTTTATTGCTATTAGTATTTTTATTTATGTCGACCAAATATATGATTTTTTATTATTATTATTTTTTTGTCTTCGGGACATTAAATTTATAAAAAACACTTAAATATAACCTTTTGATTTACAGATATTTGTGACATAAACTCCTTCGAATGCTTGTTTTACAAACAATTAAAATAAGTACATACACACTTGTCAAAGTACCATTTATGTAGAGTCTAAAGTGATTTATTTACAAAAACTTATGATTTCATTGGTATAAGCTTCACGTAAATTTTCCTTAAACGTAATGGATTGGGTAAATTTATAACTAATAATTATTAGTTAAAAGTTTAAACTGATATAATTAATAATTCAAAATAGAAAATGATAAGAGTTTGATATTTATTCATAGTTTATTTGATATTCATACATTTTTAAGTTATAAGGGAAACGTGGGCAGGTAGCAAAGTTAGCACGTAGCAAAACCCAATGCGCTGGCTTAAACAACAACGTCCAAAAGCCGAACCCTTTCTCATAAAATCCACAGCTCCCAAACGCTAGTTTTCGTATACGGAAGAGATAGCAAGATTAAGCAATGGACGAGATTAGAGCAGCTTCTATAACGCCTACGCAAGACGACGGCGCAGGGGCGTTTTCCGGCCGGAAACAAGAAGCGTCGGTGATGCATCGCGTAAAGAAGGGGTGCACTTCCTTTTATGCGTCTTCTCAAGAGACGCTGCGATATGTCAAAGCCTTTTTCGTTGGTTGGGTTAGTTCTTTCATATTCTGTTGGTTAAAAGTATTATTTTACGTTTGATCAATATAGTCCCGTTCTAGTTGTCTAAAATCTTAAATTTAGTTTTTTCAAATTTATTTTTTTAATTAAATAAATTTTTTTTTTTTTATGTTTTATAATAATATGTAAAAGTAAAACATGCAGAAGGGACTAAATTTTATAGCCATATATCACAAAATTTTACAACTCAAGTGCTGGTTGGCTCAAATGTTGATTAATTTGGAATTATTAAATTTGTGTTTTAAGTGTAGAGTGGTAGGATAGAGTTCCTCCAAAATTATAAAAAGTAGATTAAGGTGATGCCTGATTCAAGTTCATAGTTATAGATTAATATGTTGGTTTGTAGGATTTAGAATTATTAAATTTGTGTTTCGATACTCTTAAAAGGTATATTAAGATGGAAAAATATGAGTTATTAGGTAATTATGAAAAGTCGAGATTGAGTTTCTTAGAAAGGTGAAAAGTATAGAAGAAAAGGGAATATGAAATTAAGCGCAGTTTCTATATTGTTCACTATCCAGGATGTTTATTTAGTTTATTAAATTATTAAAGGGTAATGATTAGGTGCAAATAGCTCATACACCCTCTTTCTTAGAGACAAAAAAAAAATATTTTAAATAAAATGCTTTTTTAGGCACAGAAAAAAAAATTAATTTAAAGAAATGGTGATGTGGCAAAATTTTATTGGGCGATTCCTTCGGATGCACAAGATAGGGACATCCAAAAGAGCACCCTGAGTTTTTCTCACTATTAAAAGAAAAAGAATTAGGTGCTTCCTGAGTAACCTAAACCCAATCTCTGTGAAGGCCCGAGAATTGTCCAGTAAAAAACTGTCATAACTGTCATAGGTACCGTTGTAGTTTTTTTTTTTTTTTAATGATTTTTTAATTTCTACTTTTGTGTGTTAAAATATGGGGTATGGGATTATAGTGAACTCGTTGGACTCCCCCTCCAAGAGGCAGATAAATTAGAAGGGAGAGAAGGAAAAAAAATCTAAAACTATTCTCAGAGAAGGAAGAAAAAAAATAGAAAAGGCGATTAGTAGAAAAGGTGATTAGAGAATGACTCATGTTATCAAACTGCACTCAAAAGTCATTCCAAATAAAGCTGAGCTTTGTAGGAAGGTTATATTATAGGTTTTGATAGGGATGTTTGGGTGGGCAGGGAAAGAAGATAACGGCAAAGAGCGAGAAGGAAGCAGCAGAAGCAGATTTAACGACAGCCAAAATGCAGGTTCAAGCTACTGAGGCCGCAGAGAACATGAAGAAAGGAGCTTAATTGATTAGTAAATCAAAATAATAATGACAAAGGATCTCAATCTTTTGTACATATTTTGGAATGAATAATATGATGTGCATAAAATCGTTTTTTGGCTTTGCATTCTTCACCACATATGAGACTGTAGTAGTTTCACGAATTAAGCTTTATTATGAACTTCATTATTTTTAAGTCCGAATATTATTTTAAAGGATCAACCCTTTAGGAAAGGTCCTACCCTATACTAGTAGAGTTTTTAAGTTTTTTGGTTAACACCAACTTAATTTGAGCTTTTGAGTCTTAACATGACACTCGAAATTGATTGTGTATAAAGAACATGAGACAAGAAAGCAACTGGTGGGAAGTAAGGATGTGGAAGGGAAGGACGTGCGGTAGGGGAATATTATTCTGAAGGATGGGCGGAGGATGGAGGTGGAGGAGCTTCCAGACGAATATAATCGTACATAATGGCTTGGAAAGGGCTTGTGCTTCTGGGTTGGGTGAAGAAGATGGTGTTATTGCCGGTAACCAGCCGATCTCCTGGAATGTCAATGTTGAAAACCCAATATAGGCCGTGAATGCCGTGTCGAGCAATCGAATTGTCCCTCCCGATTAGCCCACTTGAGAACACTGCCTTTGCTTTGGCCTCATTAACTCCAACCTTCAAAACTCAAAACTTTCCTCTCATTCACACTGTTACTAGGCTTCTAACTAAATTAGATAAAAACTATCTTACTGCTATTAATAGCAACATTTAGAAAGAATATGATGTGTGGCAACTCAACTTTTTAGGAAAAGGAAACGTTGAAATTTGGTATACCTGCAATTCTGCGAGAGAAGCGGAGGCCAATGCAAGCCGAAGCTTGTAAGTTGCTTGGTTGTCCACGTTTTCTAGCTCGAACTTCACTTGCCATGTCGTTCCCTTATATGTTCCATTTTCCATCTTCCTATAGGTGGAGAAGCTGTCAAACAGATGGATACTACTGTTCGTATCTCCCCTTATTTTGGTTTATCAGTTTAATTATGGAATTCCTTTTTAATAATCAAACCAAACAAGTTTGAAATTATTTCTGGATGAACAGAAAAATTAATGAAGCACACACCTGGGGACCTGAGCAAAGAACCAATCCTTGGTGTAGTCACTAACGCCAACGGTATATACCAAATCTGAGTCGGGATGCAATTCACTGTATCTTTCCCATAGGCCATACTGCCGAAACCTGTCGAACATAATTAAGAACGTGGGAGTAATTTTATCAAATGATAACCCATCAAGACTTGGCACAATAATTCATCAAATCTATTTGATTCGATTAAAGGGGAATAATGAAAAATCGGTGGGCTTGAAATATGAAGTAGGTTCATTTACTTATCAGGATGGTTAAGGTAGAGCTTATTGACGTAGTTGGGATTTGGATCTGGAACATAGAACTCTGCTGCGGAGCGATCTGGGATTCCTATTTCCCATAGTGTGGCCCCTTGTCTCGGAGGTTCGTATGTTATGTCTTCCATGTCCACCTTACTGCCTATATATAAATTCTCGTATATTTAACATAATTAACCTACAATTGCTTGTCCAATTTTTTTTTTTTAAAAAAAACATATACTACCGATAGAATTGGATGTGTTCAACTAACCAACAAATGAATTTAGATCTATTCAACTTCATGATATTATGATAGATTTTTTTCAACAATACATGAGGTTGGAGGATTAAACTTTAATCTATAAAGGGAAATTATTTTAAATGATAAATCAGTTGAAAATATTTACAAAATACGATAAAATTTTAGATCTATCAATGTTTTAGTTTATTTTGTTATATTTGAAAATCTCACAATTAAACTAAACTCATTTTGACAATAATTCATTTTGACAATAATGGATAAATTTGTTTTAGACACATTAAAATGTGGAATTAATAGTATCATGGCAGAGGTCAAACTGAGGTCCAAATTGAGATACCAAAATGCATTTACGCTAAGGTCCAACAATCAAATAGTTTTTTTTTTTTTTTTTTTTAAATAGAAACATCAAATTATTAACATTTCTAAACTAGAAATTCTAACCAATTTTATTGCCACAGAGTAAGAAAATTGGAACCTTCGGTAAGGTTGATGAGAGCATCATAACGATAATCTCCAATAAAACCGGGGACCCATGCATACAGATTGTAGTCGCCCGGCCATACGCCATCTATGAAAAAATTTCCACTTTCATCTGCTCTACTCCAAAATTGGTAACCCTAATAAATTTTGGACAATATCATCAAAATAATTCTATAAAATCAAATTTTTTAAACAAGAAAATTAAATTGTTTTACCTTGCTCTCTCGTTGCCATGATCCTACGTCTCCTGGTGGAGCCAGGCCAACAAACGCACCGTCTCCTGGTATCAAGTCTTCATTGACGTAGCTAAAGTCAAGTCACGATATTTAAATTAGCTAATTAATTTTGGATTAAGTACTAAAATTCACCAGAAGTTCCATTATAAATATTTCAATATAATGTTTAGAGGCAATTGCGTATGCGTACCTATCTTTGACTAATAGTCTACCACTGATACTACCACGTTGATTTGACTTGGGAAAATCGTCTGAAGCAGGGAAGTTGTAGGGCCAGCTTTGGACTTCGATCACTGCCTTTTCATGGGAAAAAATATTTCTTAAATTTTATTTGATTTTAAGAGTAAATCAAGTTAAGTCACACTTGAAAGTTTTCTCGCCTAAACTTTTGACTAAAATCTATCTATTCAAATTTAATCCATGCACCTTTAGTACTAATCCATAATCCATAAATATAAAATTAAACTTCATATTTCAGTGTCTAGAAATTTAGGACTTATTGAATTTTTTTTGAAAGTTTATTATAATTTTTTACGTTGAAACTTAAGATGATTGATGACCCGATTGAAACAGTGAAAAAAACTTAGGTGCAGGTTTGATTGCAACCAGCCGCTTATCTTGATAAAATTCAAATAATTGTCCAATAAAAATTAGAGTAATTGTCAAAAATAGAAAAAAAATGAAAAGATTTACAACTTATAGAAAAAAAAAGGGGACATCTTCAAAATAACAAAATACCAACGTTACCCCTTCTAATTTTAATTTTGCGGCCGATTATTTCATCCTTGGTTTCTTCAGCGCACCTTCATTAGGGTTTCTTCGGCACTTCTCTTCTCCAATTTCTCCAGCTTCAGGTACACTTCTTCTTCTTCTTCCTTCTTCGTATACTTCTTCTTCTTCCTTCTTCTTCTTCCCTTTTCTTCTTCTTCCTCCTTCTTCTTCCTCTGTTTGGAGTTCTCAGAGCATCTCACACCACGAACACGCTTCCGTCCGTCGACGACTCGCCGGAAAATCGCACTGATAAAGAGGTCAAGCTTTGGGGCGATCGTTTCAAGGAGAGTGTCACTGATGCAGTTGAGCGATTTATCGAATCGATCTCCTACGATAAGCAGCTTTACAAGCACGATATCAGAGGGAGTCGAGCTCATGCTACTATGCTAGCTA
>JBBPDJ010000014.1:10241881-10278577 GCA_037974625.1 Cucumis cinereus
TTGATGTATCTCCAATTTGGAGCTTTTATTAAATTCATTTCTTGTAGATAGATAGCCAGTGATAGAGCTCTATATTTCTCTATCTCAGATAGACAATGATAGAGGTCTATCATTTTCCTCAATCCAAGAAAAATCATCAAATGCAACAAAATTAAACTACAACCAAACCATTCATAACCAAACAACCAAAGAACATCATATGAAAATGCATAATTTTATAAATTTCAAAATAAGTTGATTGTTAATAAGTTGAAAAAAACTTACAAACTACCAAAACTAAACTTTACAAAATTGAAGTTTTACAAAATGTATAAACCAATTCTATTCAGACTTAGGTTGAGATTGGGTTTGAGAAATTTCATTAAGATAGGGTTGAAGAAAGTAGACGGAGATAGATGGAGATAGATGAGGAGAAGAGATAGATGAGGAGAAAAGTTGAAGCAGAGGAATGCGCCGATCTGGGTAGAAAAAATCGCCGGTTAAAGAAATTTAGGGGCACTTTTAGTATTTTACATACGTTTTGGGCTGGGTTTTTTTGATTTTTAACTTTTTTTTATGGGCTGTAAATATTTTATTTTATTTTTTTATTTTTGAAAAAACCCCTAAAAATTATACCGTGTGGCAACTATATATATATATATATATATATATATATATATTAAGGAATAATTGTTTTTATTTTCTGTGTAAAGACAAGAGGAGCCAATAAATAATTTTGTAGACAGGTAAAACCACCAATCTTAGGAATTGGAATAATTAAAAAACAAAAGAAAAGAAAAAAAAAACTAGGAAATTGGAAGGTGGAGGCTAAATAAAACATATTATGGATTAAAAAGACGCGAGAAAAGAATCGTCATTGAATGGAAATGAAGAAAAATAGAGGAAACCTGTGCTTTGGCATCTTCCCAGAGCTGAAGTGCGTCAAAGGAATCATAAGTGGAGTTGAGATAGATGAACACAGGACCGAAAACTTTCTTCCACGCCTCGCCAGCTCCGATTTTCGGCACCAGATCCTCTCCCGCATAATGGGCGCTTATAAAAACCTGCTTCCATAGTTAAGGTAAATATATAATCTGGCTTAACTACAACGCTATCAAACGTTAAAGCCATGGATATCGATCGATGGCTGAATGAACGAAGAATACTTACAGCTAGGGTGGTTGGGCCGACATGTGAAGTTAGGTTCTGTTTAACGGGTCCACCGGATCGGAACTCATTGCTGGGTGTGATTAGCCAGAATCCGACTGCCGGATCGGTGGATATCCATCCATGGACGCCGCTGTCTTTGTTGTCGCATGAATACTGATACTTGTCATCCACCTTTACAGTCCATACCCATGAAATTAGAAGAATCAAAACTCGTTTACGTTAGCATGATTCTGGTTTTCTCCCAAAAAATATATAATAATAAAATTAAGTTTAGACCCATTTCATTTTTGGTTTTCCATTTTTTAAAGGGTGAAAATTGTAGTGTAGTCCCAGGCTTAATTTTCGGTCTAATGATGATCAAACAGAGCATTTCCCATAATTGAATGTGTCGATAAATTTAATTACACACAGTGTTGTAGAAATATAAATTTTTAGATATTTAAATTTCTAGTCCCGCATTGTAACGAAAAAAATTGCATTTAACTATTAACTCACGATTTAACACAGTATGGTATTAAAATAGCAATGTTGTTTTCTATCTAATTAATATTGATAATCATGCTGAGTTTTGTGCACATTTTTTAAGTAAAGAGAAGAAAATATAAAGAATATAAATTAATAATTAACTTGAGTTTTGCTTTGGGCAGTGATTTAACTGATCTTATGAAACTTTTTTTAAAAAAACGAAATTAAAGACTTATATAGACGAGATTCAATAATGGACCTCTCCCTGGAATTCAGGTTCGATGGGGTCCACAAGCAGGACAGCCTCCGGATATGCCAGGGCTCGACCTCTCGGCGGGGAACGGTCATCTGGAAGCGGCATGTACCTTTGTCTGTTGTCTGCCATGGCCATATAGTGGAACCTACAAAAGAATATTTGTGCCCAACCATACATGACCATGTTCAGAATAATACTAAAAGTCCACACGAATGCTTTAAATTAAGCATTAAAAAAGGAATATCGTTGAGAATTTGATACTTGTCTTTTCTGAGTTTGAAGGCGAGTCTAGTTTCACCAAGGTTGAAACCAGGCCATTCTTCCAGGTGTTGGTAAATAGCGTAAGAGTAGAACCCAGACGAACCCCGGAGCATTATAAACCTACAAAGCTTCAAATCCATTCATCAGAAAGAAGTTTGCAATTTTAACTTAAGCAGACTGCATGAATTCAATCTCACCTTTTATCAATCTCTAAAGGCACAAGCTTTCCCTCGAGAGACAGATCCCATGTTCTTGTAAAGGAGAGCTCCACTTGTTCTTCATTTTCCACTATGACCTCGAAACCTGTAGCCTTTATCCTACAAAACAAAGTTACTCGTATTAACCAAGGAAAAAGCTTAGAGGCCCGAAGATCTGTAAGAAATCCAACTTGGACAGAAAAAAGCAGAGAAGCGAATACATACACATCAAACAATCCAGTTGTGGACGATGATGAGCTCCACACGAGGTCCCAGTACCTGCATGAAAAGTGATATCATTACAGAAGACAAGTATTTAACTTCGACTAAATTACAAAATGCAACTCCAAACTCGCATTCATTTGAAAAAAAAAATCATATTCTTTCATTGGAATAGACATACGTTATTAGACAAAAAATAGAACATAACACGGAATACAGTGATAACTTGCACACTGCAAAACACACATTTGATATCCCAAATTCCATCTAAAGCTTTAAAGAATTTCTACTTTAAAGTTAGTTTTTGAGATAAATGGAAGGTCAAGGTTAATATTACAACTTCCAAAAGAAAGGCTATTTTTTAAACAAATGACAAAGTCTAGGAGTATAATTTTTGTAATAACTCATGCATGGATATAATTAATGAAATCGGAATGATGTTCTTTATAGAATAATACGTTTCTACACACCCATCAGTGGGAACTCTCAATGACTTTCTAATGTGACTTAGTTTTATTCTTCTAATTGCATTGATCCTACTGATGTTTTTGCATAACGAAGAATAGACCAAATTAGAAAGTCAGTCGAACCACCAACTGAATAGAGTGTATTGGCAAGTATTTCCTTCAAAATATATACCCTCGGTTAGATTCGTCGTTTAGAACTTCGAGCACGTTGTCAATTCCATTGTATTGAATTCCAGTTACTATGCCATCTGGGTTTGATAACGTGACTTGGACTATACCATTATCCATTGTCACCTGCACAATTCACCGTATTTACATTAGAGAGGTGGACAGAGAGAGAGATACAGAGAGGGAGGAGAAGGGCTTACCTGACGTTCTGTAATAAAGAGCTGCACACCCAGTGACGGCATGTCATCGGCTTTCGACTAACTGTTTGGGAGAGAGGCCAATTCTTTCTCACAGAAGTAATGTCTCAGTTCTGGCAAGTTGAGGATAGTTATATAAGTGAGATTAACGTGTTGAGTTTGGGGACGAAGAGATTGCTTTCATCTTAATGTGCAAATCAGGCTGGGTTTTCTTTAGCTTTAAATAAGCCAAAAGGTTCGAAACCATTAACATTTCTTTAATATTTTTGGTCTGTTTTGTCTTTATCTTAACTTGGTCGCCAAATAGGGGTGCAGTGCAAGATTCGCTATGTAGAGGGAGCTAGTTGTAAGTCAAAAACGAACTCCTATTGCATCCTAGTTTTTACTTTCCCTTCATGATGTTCGTCAAGTGCAGTTTAATTTCAAGTTACCGTGACATTGAGACGTCAAGAAATGTTACTTTCAAGAATCTAATTTTAGCATGGCAAAAAAATTGTATATTTGAATATTCAAACAGTTATAGATGAACTAATAAATTAATAATATATCCTGATATTAGCATTTAATTAGCCAGTAATGATGAGAATTCAGTTAACAGGTGGTCAGTATTAACTAAATTATCAATAGATAATTAGGTATTTCCCTTCGTGGGAGATCTTTGAGATCCCCCATGGAAAGAGACATCAAATGAATTTTGACAGATTAAGAAAAGGGCAGAACACAGATACCGTGACCAGAAGTAAAAATGGAGACTTCTACAGGTTTGAAATAAAAGGGGTTTGGTAGGATACCGTGAATACCAGATTTAGGAAAACCATGGAAGAAAGCCATATAGGATCATAAAGTTTTTACTACAAGGCCCTAAAACTAACGACCATCTAACAAAATTTTCCTCTTTCTCCTTTCTAATATTTTAAATATCTTTCAGCATTGTATGACTAATGACTAGTTAACTTATCAATAAAAATTCAAATTTCATTAAAATTAATCTCTACTACTTCTCGAAAATTCAACCATTACTGATTGAACAAGGATTTGTGTGTGTATAATATAATGACGCAAAGACTGCCTATCTTAATAAACTATGGTAGATTCTGGAATGTTGCGCAAGTCTTTTGAAAACAGAAAAAGAAGGCACCAACATATATACAGTTCTATACATTTTCATCTCAAATGTTCAAATAAAAGTCTTCACCAAGTGGAGCTATTTGCAAGACGACATAGGAAGGCATTCGACCTGGAAATCATTATCAAATGTGAAGCAATGAGAAGTTTGGAGGTTGAGATTTCTGACCTCGAACAAAGTCAAGAACTCCCGCAGTTTTTCCCCCATGTATTTTGCCAATGCATATTTGCTGTAAGTTTGGGTAATGAGTCATTGACAAACCCAATGCAGGGAGATTGAAGGACAAAAGATATCAATTTGGAAACCAAATTTCAACTCTTATTTACAAGACAACATCGAGTTTATTGAGACATTGCACGTAAGGTGGGGAGGGGGTACATATAACAAATTAAACAGAATACTTGATATACTCGAATAAACTTGTTAACGCATAGAAAGTCAGTCCTTAGTGCTGCTCTTGATCCACTCTAGGTACTCGAGGCTGCCACCATTGATTGGCAAAGCAATAACTTCAGGCACCCTGTGTAAAAAATGAAGGTAAATCCTTGGAGGGGACGAAATTTGGCTTTTTAAAACATCTCCCCAACTCCCCATTGAAAACCAATAACTGAGATGAGAGATCTCATTAGTTCTTTTTTCCTTTTTTTTTTTTTTTGGTATTCCGCTACTTATGTCTATCTCTTCATTTGGTTTTTCACTCATTAACGTAAAAAATAAAAAAATAAAAAAATAAAAAATCTTGAAATACACGAGTAAATAGAAAAAAGAAAGGCAAATGGAGGTGGTTAACAAAATAAAAAATATTATCCATAAAACCCCAAGTGTCTAGCTGATACAACTCTATTTGCCCATCCGCTTTATTGTTCTCCCAATATGGAAAATAAAAAATTATTAAACAAACAAACAAAACAAAACAAACAAACAAACAAACAAACAAACAAACAAACAAACAAACAAACACGGGCGAAAACCCTACAAACATAGTGGAAAAAAAACAAACAAAAACAAAGTATGAATGTTAGGCTTACTCGTATGGGTGATTTGCCTTAACATGATCTGTCAGTGCTCCCAGAAGTGATTGCCTAGTCTTAATAATCAGAAGCTCCTCAGGGTCTGTCTGAATCTGTGCCAACCAGAAACAGAAAACCTACAGTTAAGTTCTTTTTGTTCGTAAAGACAAACAAAAGTCACCAATTTGATAACTATACATCAATATTTGAAAATGGGAACCTTACCTCTCCCTTCCACTGGTAAACAGATTCTATACCTGCATTTATAAAGTATTCAGCAGAAGTCTAACAATTCATATGCACATTAGCGGTTGCAATGAAATAAAAAGTAATCTCTAAAAGAATAAGAACTCAATGGTTGGCAACTGAAAAAATTAAAAGATTAAAATGGGCTGTGGAACACCTTGAAGCATCACTTCTCTTTATGAAATCACAAGATCTAAAGAGTGAACAGATTAAAAGAAAAGAAATTTTGTTTCACAACATGATCGAGTAAACTATTTCTAACAAGATTCCTTCAATAAAAATGCCACTGAAATACTACAGGGAAGATCCAGTAAGCTTCAATTTTAAATATTAAAAAGTTAGAAGCAACTTTATTGATATGCATGGAAAACTTAAAGGAGAATACCAGATGTTCGGCAAGCATGGATTATAAATATTGTTGACATAATATTTTTTCTAGACCATGAGCAATGTCTTTTGTCACTTAAGATGACGAGTAGAGGTTGAGAAGATGCCCATACCGGGTACTATGTTAACACAAGCAGCAAGTTTTTCTTTGACAATGCTTTCAGCTAGTTTTTTACCTGCAGAAATAATAAGAATGAGTAAGATAAGAAACCATACGTCTACTAAAGAGAAGCCAATCACATAGTACGAAATCCAACGCTCGGTCCTAAGAAACACAATATAATTTAGCTTGGGCAAGCAAAATCAATCCAAAGCTTGCTAGACAATTAAGTACATGGTTAGATATATCATTTACTTTATGAAATATAAATAGGCGTACGTGGACACTAATTGGAATACCAAACATTGGATCGGACTAGTTCTGTTAGCATAGATACAGGGGGAACAAAGAAGTTGAAATTGAAATAAAAAAACACAAAAATAAAGAAAACGTACTTATGTCCCCAAAAAATGCATACAAATTCGTCAATTTTGTTTTTAATTTTTTTTTCTTTTGGAGGGGTAGAAAACGCATTTAAAATTAACTTTGTACTCTCGGGTAACTTTTCCAAAATCCTAGTGCGTGTTTTGTGCATGGTCTAAAAACAAGAAATTCAATCAAAAACAGGTTTGTAAATGTTCTGGATATTTTTTAATATGTATTTAGTTTAGCAGTCCAATCTTATTTATAAAATTTGTACAGACTTAGTTTGATAATATATTTATAAACCATAAGAATAGTTGTAGTTCATTACCAACTACACATTAGCTCAATTCTCAATTATTACTAATTAGTTTATGAATATGTTTTATGTCAACAATTTTGAATAAATTTTATTTTACAATAAGATAGAACTTAAAATATATTGTGTTGTACACAATTTACCTTAAACAAAAATGATACGAGTTTAGAACATAAAATCTATATTTATCTAAACCTTCATTCTCTTTTTCAATATAAATTGCATTTTAAAACTTCAAATTTAAAATCTGAATTACACAAGTAAAGATGTTGATTTTAGAATTTACACTATTTGGATCATAAAATCCAAAGACAATTTAAATATATATACATGTATGCTAAACAAATCTTCATTGAATCTATTTAACTTAGTGAATTAGAAAACATAAAACATAATCCATATTGAATACCAAGAGACCCTTACTATCTCAGAACATTAATCATCCAAGTGAGTATGCTAAGCATTCTTTAACGAAGAAGAAGCCAAAACATGGTTCACGTATTTCGTTCCTTTTTTCTTATTTGATAGAAACACATGCTACATTTTCAACAATAGTACATATAAAATGATAACATCAGATCAATTCTTGAGTTATAACATAATCAATCATTTGCTTATCGAGTCTGGTAATTATTTGTCCAATGCGCCAAGTATATATATCCAACTTATAATCAACAAGATCCTATCAATACTCTACACCATCAGTAGCCAACATAAGATTCCCCCAAAAAAACTCTCCTTACAGTGAAGACGTGACTAGCATAACAAGCAAAATACTGAAATTATATCGTCAATTCCCAATTCCCCATGCTATTTGATCAACATACCACTATGTTACCATCAGCTAAAGCTTATATACCGCAGCTAGAAGAGCCTGATTTGTTGGTTACTTGATTGACTAACAGCTACTAAAACTATCCTATTCTAATCCGATTATAGTTGGTCCATGCTCCATAGCACAAAATACCAATGAATGATCAATGAATTCAAAACCACAAAAAACGCGATATTTCTAAAGCATAGAGATCGAAGATAACCTGCTTCCCTGTTAGGAACAGTGACATAAACAACAATGCTAGGCACCGCAGCACTACTCCCTTCCATTCTTATCAAATGTACGTTCCTAGCTGGTCCTTGACCAGCAAACTTCGATCTGACATACGTTTTCCATTAGCAAACGAACAAGAACAGAGATTAAACAACTAACCTAACAAGCTAACCAGCGACTAAACCAAATGCACAGAAGGAAACAATAGCTGAAGAAATTGATGAAGAAAGAAAGCAAGGAAGCGAAAAGTAGTACCTCAAGAGAGGAACGAAAGGCAGAGACAAAGCGGAACCCGTTTTGGACACGAAGAGGTTGGAGATTCCGAAGCTCAGTACGCAAAACGCACCAACCAGAGGTAAACGACGCCGTAGTGCAAAGGACGATGTCAATGACGTCGCGGCTCTGCTGCAGAGAGTGAAAGCCATTTTCTGTTTTTATAGCGCTATTTTCGTGTCGCGCCTTTTCGACGCCCCGTCTTGAGCTTTACTTGATGCCTTCACTTTGGAATCCGAACAACACAATGAAAGCCCCCGGTTCTGGAAGCTACTTTACTTCTTGCCTTTTTTTCACCATTGGACCTTTTTCAAATTCATGGGCCCAAGTTTTAAAGCTCATGAAGTATATGTAGAGCCCTTTTCTTATTTTCAATTGGGCTTTCGGCTCAGCCCATAAGCCGAATACATTGCAGAATACCGGCCTCCTTTGAGCTGCTGTGTAAATTGTTATATTCGATGGTAATTATAGCCCATTTGTTTATATTCGAACTACTTAATATTTTAGTTCGAATTACGATAGTTTGTGTGTTGGAGTGTATATTGTGTTAATTTGGATATAAAACAGTAAACGCGATAACAGAGAGAAAATTAGAGCAAGTAAAAAACAGTAAACACTAAAACAAATATATATTTGAAATGGTAATTATGTAGCTAATTATAGTTTATGGTAAATGTGACCACCAACTGTTGTAATTGGAGTCCAGACATGAGTGAACTATAATAGCCAAATAACCACTTAAATTATATTGTATTAAATAGAACTAGAACTTAGTTATAAACTTATGTAAGTCTAATTTTTACAATGATCAAAATTAAAATGTATCGAACAATTCAATTTTACGTGAAATAAAACTTTACTAGTTTAGTAATAAAGCATACAATAGGATGATCACGTTGGGTTTGTTTAGATGAAAAATATACATAAAACAGTCAAAATAATATGAGAACGAAATTAATTTGCTTCATCAATAATTTGACATGGGTTATTAATAATGTGTGGTTATATTTATTAGGTTTTGTTGAGGATTATTGAGAGCATACTATTGAATATACAACAATTATCGAAAATCATTGAAAACTTTTATTTTATTTTAATTTATTTTAATTTATTTGATTTTTAATTATGCTGAACTAGAAGAGTATATATAATAATTGGTGTAAATTATCTGGGGTAGAGGAAAAAGGGAATCAAAATCAAACAATTTAAAATTATATATAAAAAACATATTTTATACTATAGAAAATATTTTCGCCACCACTTTATTTTCTTTTATTTATTTATTTATTATTAAATTATCATAATTATTACTATTATGGTGGAGTTCTATATTACCATAAGCTTTGTATTTTTCAAATTAATACGACATTCAACTCAATTATTTATCTTCTAATTATTCAGCGGATTTTTAGTAACATTAATTCACTACGCGGAGGAATTGCACTACGAATTAATTTGTTGGCGGCTCAGTCAGATGTCCAACTCAGCAAATTAAATTACACCAATTTAATTAATTTACATCGTAATAATAATAATTAAAGAGTTCAATTACTCAAGATTATTTTTTTATGGTAAGAAAATCAATAATTTAATTTATTTAACATTCATTGTATTTTCCCACGGGAATAGAAATGCATCTCTCTTTAAAAAACAAATAAATAAAAATAAGGAATCATAAGTGAATTGTATGATCAAAATATAGTTGTCAACATTGAATTATTTTGCAGGTTAATCGTGCGTCGAGATAGTACAGATAAGCTAATTACCATAAGTGATTCAATTAGTGAATTAATGGTTGATGATGTATACATTAACATTCCTAAGAATATGCTAATTTTGCAAATACTTTCCTTTAAAGTTGATTAGGGTTGTTATTATATTTTTTACATTGGTCAATGACTACAAAAGAGAGTTCTAGTGTATCTATAATTTCGCTTGATAATTCTACAAATAATTGACATCTATGACTTTGATAAAAGAATGAGCTATAAGATGCAATATAAATTAATTGCTAACGTCTCCCAATTACATAACTATTTATAGAGTGCTAAAAAATAAAAGGGAAAATAAAAATTATACAATATTGGCATTGTTTATTGTCAATGATCTCCATGATACAGTGATAGTAGTTTGATGGAAAATACATTAAGTTTTAAATATGTTCGTTTAGGGCAAATATTACACGATATATATATATATATATATATATATATATATAGTTTAGGGTTTTTATATAAAAATTAATGATTTAAATGACTCGTAAAAGATTAATCTATTAGATGAGGATTCATTGGAAAAAATAAATTAATCTATTACATGAGGATTCATTGGAAAAAATTAAGAGTCCGATAATCATTTTAATTTTATTTTATTTTATTTTATTAAAAACAAAAACTGGCAATTTGGTTTTGTTTTATGTTTTTTAAAAACAAACTGTCTTTGTTGTAGAGCTTATTTTATTAATTTTCAATTTCCCTTTATAGTTTTAAAAAATCAAAAAGCTACTAATGACATTTATTTTTTAAAATTAATTTTCAAAAATAAAAAACATAAAAAAATAGGTTACCAAACAAACCCTAAACTATTTAATTGATATATTTATTTAAAATATCAATTTCTCTATTTTAGTTTAAAAAATTAAACATCGAATGATTTTTCATATGACCTTGATCCTTACAAATTTCCTCCCAGTTCTTGGGATCGAGAATGGAGATGGAGAAATTATCCCTGTCCCTTCTCCCCCTCCAAACATATCTAATAAGTATATATGAAATACACACTAAAATGAAAATATGATACCTAACTTTTATTTAAATTGCTTATTAAGATAAATAGAGTGTAGATGTTTGAACTTCCAACTTAAAAGAAACAAGTAGATGTTTGTTACTTATAAACTATCTTTATTTCGACAACTTTTATCTAACAATGACCACATAATTCAGTTAAAGTGATTTGCTTGTTACATATATTGTTATGAAACTATTCTAACATTTGATATAAACAATATTATTCTAGAAAATAAAATTATTCTAGGAGCTTGATATAAAGCTAGAACTGCCTATTTTGAGGCTAGGGATTTGATTTTTCCCTCTAAAAAAACCAGCTATTCAATGTCAAATAAAGAAGTTTTGCCACAAAAAATAAAATTTATTGTAGACATTTAAAAATGATAATGTCTTAGGGAAGCCCAAACCCAATGAGACCCAATGCCTATAGTATAAGGGTGTAGAAAAGACTTCTTCCAATATTGGACAGTAAAGACTTATTATCAAGTTGATGCACATCGTACTACGTCAAAGCATGTTGGACGTAACACCTCATTGTTGCGAATGATCGGATGTGTACGTATCAAAGAGACGATTCAACTCATGTTCGACAGATCATATCACACATCAACAAATATGCTTTTAAAAGTTTACTATATAAGTATTACAACTACACTAATATACTCGAGCACCACTATAAAACTCAAATTATGAATGAAAACGAAAGAAGAGAAAGAATAGGAAAAGGGAGAAATGATGCAAGTGAAAAGGAGGCATTAAGGCAGAAGAAATTTCAAACATTATTGTCACTTTAAGGAGTGATAGTGGTGGGAATGTCGCATTATTTGACTTTACAAATGTGTTTGGTTTGTTTGTTTTTTTGTGGGATTTGGTTGTACAAGGCAACAAAAAAAACACACTAGGGTAAAAGAAGCCAATGAACTTGAAATCAAACATTTAATGTAAACATAATGCTTCAAAATAACTACTTAAAAGCAAAGATGAAAATACTCGTAGATGTATCGATAATATATATACATCGAAAATGTTCGATATCAATGTTAAAAGTCCATAAATATCTTCAATATATTTTTTAAATGCTCGTAAAACATTGAAAAAATGTCATTTACTATTTAGTCCAATACAAATCTGACTACTCATCACAACTTTTGTATATTAATTTTGAAGTAAAAACAACGTAAGAGTGCACAAATTTCCACCAACTCATGGATCCCTTGTGATAAAAACCCACCAATAAATTAAGAAGAGAGAGACCTTTTTTTTCCTTCCCCACAAAGCAAATACGTGGCGTTTTTGGAAATTTTTGTATATTAATTTTCGGACGTTTACATGCGCATTTTCTTCCTTCTTTAAGTTATTGTGTTGCATGATTTCCAATATACATACAGAATGATATTTTTTTTTTTGAAAATTTACAAAAATGACCCCTTCAAATGTCTAGTTTGTCCCACTTCCATCACAACTTAGGGAATTACCTACACATAAATGGTTACACTTTGCACATCTAAACTATTGGATTATTAGATCTTTAGTACTTAAACTTAAAAGTTTTATTAACATTATAAATGTTGAAACTGTAAAACCAACTAAATTTGAGATGGAAATTGAGTTTCAATTTTTTAATATTGACAATATCAGTTTGAAAATTGAGAATATAAAGAATAGTTTTGTGTTCTTAATGAGCTTAAAATAATAAATTTTGATTCATTATCGTTTGTATTTTTGTATCTCTCTTTCATAATTTTTGTCTCAATCATTCTCTCTTTTTTTTTTTTTTGGTTATAAATATTTGTTTCATTATCAGTTCAATCGACTTAACAAAGTGAAGAATAGAAAGAAAATTTCAAACAAAAAACCATGAAACTTTAATTTAAAAGGTGGGTCAAATTTTATTTGAAATCAATTAAATTGGAAGTCGAATTTCCAACTTTATAAATGATCCGTATGTTGCTGGTATGATTCAAGTGATATCCAGTTAGACATTACAACTTACAGATTTATATTGACAAAAGATTCAGGTGGAAAATTATAAAAATCATAAAAGTGAAAAAGAAAATTATTTATTTTTCAATTTTAAAAAAAAAAAAAAAGTCAATAAACCCTACCGAATATAATCTATTGTCCACCAAACCCATGGGTGTTCATGTTTTATTTACCTTCCCAACCTTTTTCTTTTTAAGTAAATTGAATTTAAAAATAAACTAAACTCGCAAAATGTAAAAGCGATTTGACCAATGGACGTTTGGTATGAAAAAAAAACGATTAAGTTAAATGTGAATTTGGCCATTTAATAATTATTGTATTTTTAATTATTCAATTTTAATCAACGATTTCTCATTTCGCAACAAAAAGTCGCTAATAATAATAGATTATAAATTTTGTATTTTTTCAAATCATCGATAAACTAATAATGAAAATTAAATTTCTATTTATATTAAAATAGTGTACATCCCAACTTAGACTATCATAAATAGTATGCATATCTCAAACATATATTATGGTAACCTACATATTATTATACTCTCGATTTATAATAGAGATTATAAAATTTTGAAAATCTAAGATGCGTTCTTTAAAATTTAATAGTAAAACTAATTTTCTATAATTATTAAAAAACCAATAAAAAGAAAAAGAAAAAAAAAAAAGGGCACTGTGAATCATGACTTCCACCTCATAGTTCTACTTAGTTTATTTTTCTCAAAACCTTGCAGAATCCCCAAGCACTCTATAAACCCAAATGCCTTTCCACCTTCCATGTTTATTCATCAATTATTTTAATAAATTATTTTCTAAAAAAATATTATTTTCATATAGAAAGAAGCAAAAAAGAAGAAGTTTCTTCTGTCTCTTCTACTTTAAACACAGGAATAACAATAAAAATAAATTCGTCTTTTTTAAATAAATAAACAAACAATTTTATAAAGAACAACCCTTTAAAAAGGGACAAAAACTCATAATTATCCTTCAAAAAATAATATTCTGCATTTTATCTTTGAAACTGTTTTATTTTTAGAAGAAGACATTAGTATAATAAAAAATCTGGAAATCAAATGTTTATTAATTCAATATTGAGTAAGGTTTATACAATATATATATGTGTGTGTACTTGTACTGTGACTGTGACTGTGAGTTGGGTAATTCAATATTAGCTGTGGTAACCTGTCTCATGTCTCATCCACTAAACTAAAATCACAGTAAATTAAATAATAAACCAATTTTTTGTTCTTTGTTTGTTTGTTTTTTTGTTGGATTTAATGTAATGTTAGTGTGGTTATTCTGTAGAAAAATTATGTAAGGTGGGATTTTTTAAGTTCAACCACTTGCCAGATGACGAATGAATTATTAATTTTCAGTGAATGATCGAAATATGATCGAATTAACCTTTTTTTTTTCAGTGTAATATTTATTTGAAAAATTAATATTTAAATTTAATTTATAGATTTTTAATTAATTTTTAACTCAGTCCTTCAAAGTTGATTTTTGTCAAAATTAGTTAAATACCAACAGTATTTTTTAATGGAAGAAGGTACTATCTGTGTCTATATTTCCAAAATTTATATTGATTTTGTTAGTATATAATAATAAAAAAAAACAATAATCTAGCCATAAATACTAAATCTAAGATTATTTTTTTAAAAGAAAAATGACAATGGACTAAATTTCAAATGTATTAGAAGTAAATTACTAAAATCGAACATTTGAAAGTAACAAATTATAAAATATATGCACCAAAACGATATTTTAACCAAAATTATTTGATTTTTATGTCTATTAGAATTATACACTTTCTAATTTGTGTCTAGATATGTTAATTCATTTTTTTTTTCCAAAAAAAAAAATGTTGATTCGTACAACAAACTTGTAGTTTCAAGAATGACACACATGAATGGGTCTAGAGATTAAATGTGTAATTCAACAAAAAAAGAAAAAGAAAAAGAAAAAACAATTAACAAAGTAATTAAAAAACTTGATTCTTAAATTTAGTTTTGAATGTACAGATCTTGATCCACGAGGGCGAAATATTTTAATCAAAGGGCTGAGGTTTGTTGTGGAAACACAGAAGATCAGGCGGATGTTCAGGATTTGCTTTTGAAAATGGTTTATGGTTGCTAGAGAGAGACCATCTTTAATTAATTAAATCATCCATATTTATCCTTTTTATTTTCCCCTCGTAATTAATTAACTAATTAATTAATTTTCATCAATAGCCTCTGTTTGTTTATCCATATTAAATAATGCAAATTGAGATTTATTTTATTCAAGTAGTGAATCTCAAGGCCAAGGTTGTGTCCAAATGGAATTTAAATCCTTCTAATATATAAAAATAAAATTCAATTCCCCTTTTATTTATTTATTTATTTATTTTTATTATTTTCCGTTCCCTTTATTGTTTTATTATATTTGAAGTTAATAATATATGTTTAATTAGATCAGTAGCGTCAATGTGTATGGTCTTCATACATAGTATTAACTTAAAATTAGTTTGTATTAGCTCAGAATCAACCTATCTTTAATTAGCAATATTAACCTTTTAGAAAATTATTGAGTACATCTTAAAATGTTTAATTTTGAGTTCAATATATATAAATTTTTTATTTTAAAAACATTTGTCTAATAGGTACCTTGACCCAGCTGACATTTTTCAATTTCACATACTTGCATTAAGTATAAATTTGAAAGTTTATGATCCATTTCTAAACATTTGATTTTTTATTATTTATTTTTTAAAATTAAGTCTAAAAATACTTATTTCAATTTTAATTTTATTCCTTTTTCATCTACGTCTTATCAATGCTTTAAAAATCACTCATTGATATATTGTTCTTAAATTTTGGTTGTTGGTTCTAGAATTTGACTAGAAAACCAATCATTGTAATTAATAAATATGCAAATCGTGTCAATAAATTGGGAGAAAATATACTTAATTTTTAAAATAAAAAAATAAAATAGTTACAAATGGAACCTTAGATTTTCATCGGATAAAAAAACTAGGTTCAATTTTATATCACGTAGATAGATTAATTCTTAGACCCAATGAATACAAACTTAAAATTTGAGAGACATTTTGGTGGATATTTACAAAATTCAATAATATGTCACGAACAAAAAAAAAGGGTTCAAGGTCAAGGACACGTTAGATAGTCTTTAAAGTTCAAAACTAAATGTATAATTTAACGTTTTTTTTAATTATTAACCCTATAAATTACCAGTTTGATGGACCTATTAAGATGTAAACAAATCATAGTTTTAAGTCATAAATTAAAAATATAATTGAAAATTAAGGAATCTAGGCAAGGCAAAAGACTAGTCATCCCATATTTTAATTGGTATATTTGAAAAAAAAAAAAAAAAAAAGAGGCACGTTTTGAAGAATATGGTGGATGAAAGAGTTGAAATACTGAGGCTTGTGGGGATGAAGAATGAATGCCATTTGAATAAAATGTAAACCAAACACGACCAAATCTTCAGCTTTGTAGGTGACAGTTTTTGTGAGTAACAAACATCATTATTAATAAATCAAAGTTGTAATTAATATAAATGAACCAAAAATTGGATCTCAGATTCACAAATGAGTTTAATTTTATAAGAAGACTTTTTCTCTGGGTATTTTTAAAATAGAAGAAAGTAACGTTCTTGTGGTCTTTTTTAAATTATGTCGATAATAAAAAAAACAAATAATATCATAAAATTTCACACTTAAAACATATATAACAAGACTAGATCTTGAAAATATATGATTAAAAACAGAGTACGAACGAAAGCTCAAATTTTAAATAGATGAAATTTATATCAATACATATAGATGACAGTTGAGTTAAGCGTTGATTGACGAGTATTTTATAATTTAAATATATAAGAGGGAGTAATTAAATTTAAAGTGAGAAGGGTCCATGTATTAGGGCAAAAAAAAAAAAAAAAAAAGTGTTATATATTCCAAAAGAAAGAGAATAATGGGCATGCGAGGAAAAGGTTAAAAAGAAAAGGGGTAAAATTCCAAAGTTTACAAAAAGAGGATTTGAAAAGGGAAAGAGAAAGAGAGTGATCTGTGTAAAGTGTCTTTTAGTTTAGGGTTTGTAATGCTGAAGTTACCCTTAATTAGGGATGGATGCTCTTTGGTTTTAGGTCAATCCAAAAACAAAAACAAGGCATCCTAAGAAACACCAATGTGTTTGTGGTTAAATTTAAAGATTGGATTTGTTTACTGCTTACAATAATAATAAATAATAAAATCAATACACAAAAATATGTTGACGTACAAAAAAAGGAGATGTTTGTATATGTATAGAAATGTGTGTGTGTGTTTGTGTGTATATATATATATATATACATGGGACCATTTTCGATATGTACTTTCAATTTTGTTTTTTTTTTATTGTTATTATTATTTAAAATATCCCTATTAATTTATTATTTTGTTGTTTTTTTAATATAAAATAAATCATTTAGTCTCTATTAGCAGCCTCTTTATCAATTGTGAAATTTTGAAACTTAGAGTGTCTTTTTTCGAAAAAAAATTATTAGATAACTGAAATTATTCGAATAACTAAAATTCAAAGTAGAAATGCAAAAATGTTTATTATTTTTCCATTTTACGTGTCCTACTTCTTTTTCTTTTTCTTTTTTTTTTTTTTGTTGGTAATTTAGAAACCTCTAGTCAAAATCATAATATCGAACCATTAAGTT
This sequence comes from Cucumis cinereus, assembly GCA_037974625.1. Taxonomy (NCBI): domain Eukaryota; kingdom Viridiplantae; phylum Streptophyta; class Magnoliopsida; order Cucurbitales; family Cucurbitaceae; genus Cucumis; species Cucumis cinereus. The sequence goes on from JBBPDJ010000014.1 coordinate 10,259,606, forward strand.
AAGTTAATACAAGTATAATTCAACTATTATACAATACAAGTCATTGATTAGAACGCTAGAGGTTCATTTCATCTTCTCCCTATATTATTGAATTTAAAAATAAAAAATCAAAATCACTTAAATTACGTTTAAATTGACACTTTGATGGTTTAATTCAAATACGGCTTTAATTTATTAGTTTTAATGACTGTTTTTTAATAATTCAATATTGAATGTTTAAATGAAACAAACAAAAGTTAAAACATATTTAACTTATATAAACACCAATTTTCTATAATCTATCGATTTTAATATTGTTGATGTGGAAATTTAAACCTCACCCTTTGATATAAGTTATAATGATTTAGTAAGTTGAACTATGTGTTGGGATGACATGAATAATTTTTAAAAAGTTATTATACTAATAGTTATTTGAACAAAGTATCTAAAATAACAAAACTGCTAAAAATAATTACAAATATGATAAATATATCTCGTAGACAGACTGTAGTAGATCATTATACGTGACTTACCGTAATTTAATATAAACAATCAAACATAAAGATAAAGATAAAGGTTTAGAAGTGTGACATTGTTACCTAACTTTGATAAATAAATTCCAAGGGCGTCATGATATGCAATTAGTCTTTAAGAATAAATTAGATTAGTGTTATTGAAATTTGTATATACTTTTTAAATCCAAATGATTTAATGTGCACCAAAAGGCGAGAGGCTCCTATGTGAAAAGCAAAGCACCGAGAATAACAAAATAATAATATTATTAATAATAATAAATACACTTCTTTTTTAGAGATTCTTATGGCCGAGTGTAAATTAAATAAATGTTGGAAAATTAAAACAATTGAAGATTAGAACTTTGACTCGTTTTTATATTGTCAATATCTTCTCTCTTTATATATGATTCAGTTTTTCGGAAGCTTTTTTTGGTCAATTAAATAGTGTAGCAGAAGCTTTGTTTTTTTTTTTTTTTTTTTTTAATTTTATTAGAAAAATACACACACAAGCAAACGTCCATCTTAGGCTCAACAAGAAGAGAAAGCCAGGGATGGAAGACATCGGTCTAAGAACAGGACAACAAATTCGAAAATACATGATGGGCCTAATTGTAGGTCACTCTGTTACAAGTTCTCGAACCATAATTAAGCCTAGCAATATTATATATATCGATTAAATGGATACATTCAACGTAAATGAAGCCATGAGATGAGGAAGCAAAGGACATAGGGTGAAACCTCAACACGATACATTGGGCAATCATTTCCACCCAAATTTCCACATAACCATAAGTCTCAATGAATTTTAAAACCTCCAATAACGCCAACAACTCCTATGCCTCAACAGATAAGGAACCCATCTTACACAGAGCTCGAGCAGCTACAATGCAACCAACATCATCGCGAATAATAGCCTTCAGTCCAAATTGCAAATTCTCCGAACGGTAAGCAACATCAACGTTGAATTTATAGTCGACGTTTGGAGAAAGGAAACCATATAATAAAAAGTGGATAAAACAATGCATGGTAAGAAATTTGTGTGCCACATTTATTTGACATTTTATTATAAACAAGAATGTAAACATGAATAAATATTTCAATAAGTGTGTAAAATACTTGTATGATTTACCAACGGACAACATCTAATGTAACGAAAATCACTTTTACAAACCTAAATTTATGCCATCTCAATTTATATTGTTTCAAAATGTTAAATTGCTCGAAATTAGAGGTAATAAGCCACTAATAAACACGGACCTGTATTCAAGAAAAATTAGTTAATATACTGATATAAATATCGCATATATATTTTTTTTAGAAAACCAGTTTTGAAAGTATAAGAAACAAGATGATGTTTTAACTACACATTTATTTATTTATTTTGAAAATAAAAAACTAACATTAAAATTCCAAACTAACAACCGTGACCAATTTGAAAAATGATTAAAAAGTACTAAATTTAAATATTTTAAAATAATTAAACATGTTAAAAAAGTGATATTTTTAGTAAAATATAAAACCGAATTAAAATCCGTATATTAGGGAATGTGTCTAGGTTAATTAATATACAAATAAATCATGAGACGAGAAAAATACGAAATAGTTGAACAAAAAGTCAGTGTCAATTTCGTAAATTTAGGCGCGAAAAATATGGGCCCACCTTCCCCAGACAGCAGCTCCTTCTTCTTCTGCCATAGTACACGTGTCAGCATGGGACGAAAAAGACAGCATCCCAGTACGTTTGGGGGTAGTCTTCGGTTCGTGTACTAAATTACAAATTTAACCCTCTTCCACTCGTTAAATTACCACATTCACCACCCCACGCCCCCCCACTTCTTCTCTGAAAGGACATGACGCTTATTTTGTTCTTTCCTATACAGACTTGCCATTTCATCTATTATTTTTTTTTTTTTAATTTAATGCAATTCCTAAAATAAAAGAAACAACAGATTTCCAAAATATTTTTGCTGAAACAAGAAAAAAGAGAAGAAATACACTGCATATCTACTCGATCATTCTATCCTAAAATAATTAACAAATAATTTCTTTTAATTTCATAATAAAAATAAATAAATAAGATTATATTTGATTTTTGTTTTGATTTTTTTTCCAATTAGCTTATAATACTACTAATACATATATATGTATGTATATATACTTATTATTATTACTCCTTTTTTTTTAATATTGGTTACAATTATACGTTTATTTAAAAATAAAATATGAAAATCATTGCAAATAACCGACAAAAAATTAAACTTCTTGTTCGAAGATAAAAAAATAGAACCAAATATTAATCAAATGGAACCTAAACTATAAAATTTTTAATACTCTAATGTAAGTTTTATCGATACTTAAAAAATCTTTAACCTAAACTCATACTTTAATTTTATTTTCTTTAAGTAGTGAGTTGAAAATAACCATACAATAGCTTATTAAGTTGAGTTACAGTTAAGAGATGACATCAAAATTCACAATGTTGGTACTCATACGTGTCATAATTTCTTTAAACGTCGTAAGCATTCTATAGACACGGTGGAAAGAGACGACGGACACGTTTAATGAAAACTATCAACGTGTAATGAAAGCTTTTCACACTATTAAATGTAAAAGAAAATTATAAAATATCTAAAACTTATAAATGTGGATCATTAGAAAGACATAAAGATTCATCTTATTTGGAATTGTTTGAAGTATTATTTTTATTATTTGCTATTATTATGATTTGAGAGTAATTGGGAAAAGAAAAAGAAAAAAGAAAAAAAGGAGGGGAGAGAGGAGAGAGTTGGGTTGGGTGGGGTTATTGCAAATGTCAGAGAAGGGACCAATGGCTTCTCTAATCTGCCTTCTTCTTATGTATGTCTCTCTCACAAAATACACAGAACAAAATCTTGGAATTACCCTTCTCTAAATCCAGCCTGTAGCCTTTGTATTACCAAGAGACTCACACACACACAAACCCACTACATTTCTTTTATTTTTTCTCATCCTCTTTTTGATTCCTTATATGTTCCTTCCTCATCTTCTTTCTCTTTAACCTAAAAAGCCTCCCCCTTTTCACCTCCTTCATAATCCTTTCTTCTCTTTTCACACCCCCAACTTGCAGAAACGGAGGTCCAGAGGAGCCAACAAACGGATTACTGTGTAAAGAACACAAGAAAAAAACTTTAACTAAGAAGAAGAAGAAGGAAGAACGACCCTTTCTTCCTGCCTCTCTGTTCTCTGCTTCAAGAATAACTTTTTTGTTCTTTACTGCCTTAATAATCCAATTCTTTGTTATAAAATTGATTAAATAAGAATACCCATTTTGTTGTTGTTCTTCATCGTCGTCGTCGTCTGAAAATCTTTTCAAATTTACATAATCGGGTGTGGTGGCTTCTGGCCTCTGTTTTTTCGTTTTGGGTTTTCTTTGCCCCGGGATTGGAACAGAGAGAGGGGGAAGTGAAAAGGGGAAAAGGGATTTTTTTAGTAATGGCTCCTAGTTTTGACCTTGCAGTTTCTAACCTTTTATGCGCTGAAGAGAATTGCATTTTCGATAATAACGATGGTGAGGATGAAACAGTAGTTGAGGAGTTCGTGATGGCTCCTTATTATCTTAGAACTGGTTGGAATCGGAACCCTCACCGTGGCGGCGGTGGTGATGGGTTGCCGTTTATGAGCGATGAATGTTTGATTGCAATGGTTGAGAAGGAAGACCAGCACTTGCCTGTTGATGGGTACCTTGTGAAGTTGCAAAATGGCGAGTTGGATGTTGGAGCGAGAAAAGAGGCCGTCGATTGGATTGAAAAGGTAGGTGTTTCACTTTTAGTTGAATCTCGATTTCGATCGTTTTGATTTTCCTTTATGGATGGTCTCGGTCTCGATTCATGATTGTTCTTGTATTTTGGATAAGAAGTGCTCTGATTTTGGCTGATTATTGTTATTGTTGTTATTGAAGTTTTGATTCTTTCTTTCTCTAAGTTTTTCTGATTGTTTAAGGTTTTCTTTAATTTTTTTTCATTTTCCCTTTACTTGAAGTTCTGATTGCAAGGTGGTATGAGAGAGTTTAATTGCATCGTCTTCTCTCTTTTTGTCTCCGTGGTTGTTTAAAGTGTATCAAAATCTCATTCTTTTGTTCTTCATTGATCAAAGTTTAATATCTAAATCCATTTCTTTTTTCTTGGATGAACAGGTGAGTGCTCATTTCAGTTTTGGACCTCTCTGTACATACTTAGCTGTAAACTACTTGGATCGATTCCTATCTGCTTACGATCTACCTGTAAGGATTATCACCCTCCGTTATCAGTAATTCGTCATTTGTTCTACATGATATCATGCCTAATTGCTGTTGGGCCATTTGCAGAAAGGCAAAGCTTGGACAATGCAGTTGCTTGCTGTGGCATGTATGTCCCTTGCAGCCAAATTGGAGGAGACTGAAGTCCCACTCTCTTTGGATTTACAGGTTAGAAGATCATTTCAACACCCTGTTGCCCGAAAACAATTTCAGAGCTTTTGTTAGCATTAGCATAATAATGATTGAGTTCAATCCACAGGTGGGTGGATCAAAGTTTGTGTTTGAAGCAAGAACCATTGAAAGAATGGAGCTTTTAGTCTTGACAACATTAGGGTGGAGAATGCAAGCAGTTACACCTTTCTCTTTTATCGATCATTGCCTTCGCAAGATTCATGACGATGAACTCTCTATCAAAATGTCGATCCCCCGATCGATTCATCTACTCTTGAACATAATACAAGGTCATTTCTCTTTCTTACACTAGCATTAGTGTAGTTTTATCAGTCAATAAATTTCTTCATTACATCTACGAGGTACGATAAATCCTTGTGTCAAGGTTCCAAAATGGTGTTGATTGATAGTGTCCGGGTGGTTGGGATTAATGAATGCAGGGATTGACTTCTTGGAATTCAAACCTTCTGAAATTGCAGCAGCTGTGGCAATATCAGTTGCTGGGGAAGCTCAATTAGTGGACCCTGAGAGAGCAATTCCTCTTCTCATTCAGCAACTCCAAATGGTAATGTAGATATCAATTTGTCCAACAACTAACAAAAAAGTCTTAAAATTAAACCTCAGTCAATTACCAAAGTCGATTGTTTGTCGATCATCATCATCTGATACATTATACTCACTTGCATCTTATGCAGGAAAGAGTTATGAAGTGTCTTAAATTAATCAATGAAATGTTGTTAATCTGTGGTGGTGGGTCGATGAAGGACTCTAGAGTGTCGATGTCGGAGCCCCGGAGCCCAAGCGGGGTGTTGGATGTGACGTGTTTAAGCTATAAAAGCAATGATACAGCAGTTGGATCATGTGCAAACTCTTCTCATCATAACAGCTCAGAGGCTACAAAGAGGAGGAGATTGAACAGACCCTGTGAAGTGGAGCTATAGAAAAAAAAAAAAAAAAGGGTGATGGGAGGTGTGATCTTCCAGTCCTAAAGTAAATTTTTGATGAGGGTATTGAAAGGATAATTTTAGGAAAACACAAAAATGGAGAATGAGAAGAAGAAGAATGAAGATCCAAGTCCCCAGGATGTTTCTTTCTGCTGTCATGAAAGGAGAAGAGGAGGAATTGGGAAGTGTTTTATTTTGAGATACACTTTCTTCTAGGTGTCAAATTTTTATTGGTTGAGACCAAAAAAAGGAAGAAAAAAAAAACAAAACAAAACAAAAGGATACCCAGAGAATAGTGGGACAAAAAAGGAAAAAAAAGGTGAAAAATTTGTCTAATTTCATAAAAATTTTGGAATTGTTTAATATATCTTGCTGTTGAGTCATTTAAATAGTGTTAACTCACTATGGGCAGAGAGTCTGCAGCCCTTTGTTTGACCATTTGTCTACTATGATTGGGTTTTGCCTCTTTGCTTATATATGGTAAAAGGCCATTGAAAATATAATATATATAAATAAATAAAAAGCAATGGCAGAGGAAGAAATTATGTGAGAATTTAAAATTTCAATTTCTTTACTTTTGCTTCAATTACAAGATGTTGCATAGAATAAACAGGTTGTGACTTGAATTGTATGTATTGTGAAGTTGGGGGTCTTGCATGATCTTAAATTTTGTGCTTACATCAAATTTGACCCATTTTTTTTCTTAGAAAATCAAATGTCTTTTTAATTGGGATTTGTTCTCTTCATCCTTTTCATTGGGTTTGGTTCTTGTTGACAATTTTTTTTTGTTGCATTCTCACTTTTTTTTTTTTTACTTAGAGGGATGAACAAAACGATAGTAGATAGAGGAGAATAGTGTTGAAAAACGTAAGTAATAAAAAACAAAATAGATATGAAATCGTGAAGAGTGAAAATGGTAGAATAAAGAGTTTAATCGAAAAGTATCACGAAATGAGATTTATAGGCAGATTTAGAAGAAAATGAATGTTAATAAATGAAGTTTGGCGTGGTGTGAAATATGTGTTATATTTGTATGGTAATACAGAGAATTTCAATGAGTTGTTGATTCACTGTCATTTTATGTTTCTCCTTTTGACATCACACCCTTAATCTGATGCTTCACGGTTAATTAAAAATTAAGTGAATAAAAGACAAATTAACTTGCCATAATTTTCACTTTCACACCCTTTCTTATTTTTAGTACATTTAATTGAACAACCACGTGTTGTTGCCTTTATCATCAATAACGACCGTTATGAATAATGCAGTACTTTAAACCCATGAGATTGACAAAACCCTACGACTGCTATCTCATTACTTCTCAACTTATGGTTACGTGATCAAACCCTAGCACACTGTTCAAACGAGTTTTTGACGAATAAAATTTGATTATAAATGAACTTGGGTTCTATGAATTTGTCATCAATTTGGGTTTTACAGTTATGGTTACATGACCAAAACGGTATTACATTATTGAAGTTGTCTTCTGATTTTCTAGATGGTAGATGTTGATTTTTTTTTAGTAATAATAACTCTTTTAGTAATTCTTAGATTAACGTAGCTTTGGGTCCAATCGCACGTGTCATGATTTGGCTAGTTTAACTATAAAATTGAGGCGTGAAACCTCCGATTTCAATAGCGGGATGTCATACTAGTTCTTGTTGAACTAAACTTACATGGAGTCAATCCTACAAAACATGTTGAATAATTCGTTATTAGGGGCAATTTTGGTATCATTCTTTTTTTCCAATGTCGTCATAATCTAATACAAGTGTCAGCACATGAAGACGATACATTTTACTCCGACGATAGCGAACAATACAGCCTCGTGTTTTGTTGGGCCACGTGATGTTACATGGGCTTCTTTCAGGCCCACATGAAATGGACTTGGTATTGGGCTTTACTAGAATCTGGCTGGAACAATGAACTAGTCCAATGTGAATGTATGATAGGCCCAACCCATTAGGCCTGTGAAGAGATAATTCCTTTCGAGAGAATTATGTAAAACTTCTTTCTCAACTTACATTGGGTATATGTTCCCACACTAATGTAGTCATTTTACATGTCGCATCAATTTTTTAGTACAAATAATTGTTTTTTTAAGTGATGAAGTTGAGATTTGAAGCACAAGTTTATTAATAATATGTATATTTTATACAACAATCATTACAATAAATTTGATGGAGTTATTTTCTACGCATGTGAGGTAAATAATAATAATTACTGAAATAAAAATATTCATAACATTACAATTGAAAACAAACAATAGTAACTACCAACAATTGTTTTCTTTTCAAATATGTAATTTTAATATATAGAATTAAGTTTATCTATGTTTAGAGAGAAAACAAACATCTATTAATATTGTTTGCACTTGAATCTTGTTCATGTTTGTTGTCATTGCGATCCCTTTGTGTACTTGATTTTATTCCAATTTCTCATAGCCTAGTCTCGTTTTCCAACTTGGTTTGCATAAGAGATCCTCACTCAAAAGTGGTGTTGAGTCTAGAGCTTACCAAGTTCTAAGTTGGTACAAGAAAAGTTAGTTGAACCAAACACACACGAAGTAAAGTTAGAGCTTTCAAGACTATATAATTGGTATGCTTTTATCAGTTCAACTGATCAGCCCAAGATCCAAGTATCTAACTGTTTCGTTTGAAGATGTGCATTCGCTTATGCCTCTTTCTAGTATCCTTCGGATTTCGACAATCTACAACAAATATAACACAGTAATAATAAAAAATAAATAGACCATTTTGAACATAAAACAATTAATAAGAGGAACCAAATAGTTGGAAGAAAATAAAACGGAAAATGTAAGTTGAGACGAGAGTGGGTAATTTTTAGTTAATGAGTTCGAGTAAAATTAGATTTAGAAAAAAAGAAAAGAAAAATAGAGTGGTGGTGGGAGTGGAGTTATAAAATACGGCAGAAAGCACGCCCTCACACTGGCGTGGCGGCTAGCTACTCTTCCGTAATGGCCGCTGGAACGCGGTCCCCACTTTCAATTCTTATTTATAAAAGAAAAAACAAAAATAAAATGAGATGAGACACGTCAGTTATCACTGGCTGGCTCTATTTTTTTTTTTTAAAAAAAAAAAAACAATTTAAAAATAGGATGCTGCACAGTCCCCCTCGCGTGCACTCTCTCCCCATTAAATTATAGTTTGACCAAAAAAGAAGAAGAAGAAGAAAAAAAAAAAAGGGTTATGTGTGTGTTTGTGTGTTCGTATGGAAGTCCGAGCCCTAAGCGTGCTGTAATGCATGCGCCTACGAACTCCGACTCCAACTCTCTGCCTACTCCATCCCAACGCCGATTCGCTCTTCATAACCCCCCCCCCCCCCCCCCCTTTTCAACTCTTTTTTCTTTTTTTCTATTTCCCATATTCCAACCCTTCCCCAATCCCTTCCTGCCACCTCTCCATGTACCATCTCCCTTCCCCTTCGTCTATTTCACCATCCCAATTTCTCCAATTTACTCTACTTCACTTCCAAATAAATACATTGAAAAACATTCCATTTACAACATTTCTAGTTCAAAATGGTCACTACTCTTATTACTTCTTCCATCTGGTAGTCTTTTTCCCAGAAAAATGTATATCTTAACTGAGAATCCAAATTTATTAGATAATTAAATTTCCAAACATTAATCAGTAAAATTGGGAGTATTAAATTTTATGTGTTTTAGTAAATTCTTTACGTATGTGGTACTAGTTGATCTCATAATTTTAAAACCGTTGCCTTAGTCAAAGGCATAAGAAACATATTTTAAGATTTAGAGATTTATTAAATACAAATTTTAAAATACCAAATATATCCTTGGTTGTGCAATTAAAAAAAAAATAGAAAATATAGAGAAAAGAATTGGTCCTAACAAACTATTACTTTGACTCTACATCATAAAAATGGATAACTTAAAGAAAACATGGGTACTAGAATGGTCACAAACAAACAATTCGAATAAAAAGAAAAAAAAGTAGAATGAAAATAACATGACCGAAATAATATTTAAATTAAAATATTATTTTTTGTGTTTAATTTTAGTACATTTTCAATTTTTAATTACTATAAAAAAAACTTTAAAATATTAAAATAAGTATAGCTTAATCCACAGAGTGTTTGTACTCTACATGTACAAATATCCTATCCATACATCAATTCACCACCTTTTGTAAAATTTAAAAAATAAAAAATAAAAAAATAATATTAACACAATATTTTATTAATAGTTTTTGTAGGAATTGTCGGAGAAGCGTGATGGCCGTTGATTCGGTTTGTGATGTTATCCGACGGCGTGGGGGGTAAGAAGAGAGAGAGAAATGGCGTCTGAGATAAGACGGGATGTGGATGGAAAAAGGTGGGCAGCCGCGTGAATGACTTTTGAATTCCTTTTAAATTATTTTATTAATAAAAAATAAATATTTGGTGAAGACTGTTGTAAAGATTTTGTGGTCGGAAACACCAAGATTTTCTTCCCACTTCTTTATTAATTAATTTCCCCTTCTAACGGGACACCTGACCTTCTTTCTTCACCCTTTACTTATTTTTCTAATTAACCCTCGTTAACTCTATTAATTAATCATTTCCAAATTACACTTTTACCCTTCCACTCGTGGGCTTCACCCCCGTTCTACTCACTCTTTATACTATTGTTTGTTTTTTAATTCTAAACTAAATTATTATGCAATTACCTATTTGGTTCAATATTATGAGGGACAAAAATATAAATAACCATTATGCCATAATCTAAACTTAATTTCTAATGCACCAAAGTTGTAAGAAATTAAATTTCACAACACATACGTATATACTAAGAAGCTCCCCCAAATAATTAGGTCTATAATAATCTTTATATCAAGAGGTACCGATAATGAAGCATGGAAAGAAGTTCTTAAGGTATCTTAATTATCTTCATTATATCACAAATACACTGTACTTATTAAAATCCAGTTTTAATATATGGTATTTAACAAAATTCTTGTCCGCATTATTTGTGTTTTATGTATAGCGGAGGCTTATATATTATTGTCTTGTTGCTCAATTTGGTATGTGGAATTTTTGTCTTGACTGATACAGTTTGAATGTTAGGTTTATCTTTCTTAAAGTTGCAAAACTATTTGGAACGGTTGATTAGTTTATTTATTGTCCGTTAAAGGCATACAATTTTATGACTTTGTTTTTTGTACCATCCTAAAATACATCACACTAATGAAGATAGTTGTTCTCACTTGTATAACTATGATCATTTATTTATCTTATTGATGTGAGACTCTAGTCGCATTTCTACCACCGTAAAAAAACATATACAATAACTGACATCTATTATTGCAATGAATTACTCATAATCACCGTTGATCATCATAAATAGTCTATGTTGACACCTTAAAAAATAGCATCATTTGGAAGAAGAAAAAAAAAACTATTCAAATAGCTTCCCAACATTAGGAATACAGATGGTCTAAATATGAAAAATGTATTTTTAGAGATCCAAAAATGAGGTAAAAAAGAAAAATATGAGTGGTGAGGTGTCAATTTTGAATTATGTAGATCCAAGGATGATGTGAATGATTTAAAATAAATATAAACAGAAAAATAATGAAAAGAGAAGGGGTTGGATTTCATATTTCAACCAAATTATAAGGATGATGATCTCACAATTGAAAGCCTTAATTTCACCATTAATTACACTGCAGCTGGGTCCCACAACTACTTTATCATTTATTTATCTCTCTAATTTCTTTCTTTCTTCCCTAATCCCCACCTTGTACGGATGGGTTTGCACGCGCTCATGATTTTTACGTGGGAATGGGATTTTGTTGCGTTTTACTTTTACCCTTTATTATTATTATAATAATACCTTACACCCAAAAAAGAAAGAAGGTAAAAAATGTTTTTTCTATCTTTTTTCCACTTATTTTAAAAAATTATGTTCCAATTTTTGTATTTAACTCAAATGATGTAATAACACTCGTCTAATTACTTACCCACAACCTTGCTAAAACCTAAAATTTTAAGCCAAGACAAACATTTAATAACTAATTAACCATATAAATATAAATTCAACTTTTTTTAGTTTAGAATTACACTGCAGTTATTTGTGGATAATGTTAATGTTTATTTTGTTTTTAATTTTTGTGGACAAAAAGTTGATTTTTTTTTTTTAATGTTGGTTTTAGGATAATTAATAACCTAACCTCGCTTTCACTCTTACTTTTCCTTTATTACTTTTTGCTTCCATTCAAAAAATCACAAGCACTTCGTTTCATTATCGCTAATGCTTTTTTCTTTCAAACTCTTTATTTTCAATTATTACTCTCTTTTTTATTTTCTTCTGCCCTCTCAAGTATTTCTCTCTTTTAGTTTAACTCCCAAACTTTTTTTTTATTATTATTGTATATTTCTTCATATTCAAAACATTTTTCTTTAAAAGTATCACTAATTCATTGAACGAGATCAATGAGAAGAATCTCATAGTAGAATCTTCTTGATTTGTGGTGTACACCATATATCAAGAAGATTATTTTTTTTTTAACATCCAAATTACGTGCAAATCTCTCCTCGTCAACTAGAAAGAAAATCGTTGCTTTTCCATTGACTAAAGCACGATGTTTCTCAATGGAATCATTCAAAATAACATATTGAACATCTTTACACAAGATTGCTCTACGACATATATAGAATATTAGTTTTTACTAAGCCAGTATACATTAACATCAGTTGAATTGGGTTCGTTCGTCCAAAAATTATTGCATAAAACGAGAGCATAAATTTGTTAAATTAGTTAGGTTAAAATGTGAATATGGAAGGTGGAATCTCAACGGTTTGAAGCACTAGTAAAAAGTGGGGAGTGGAACTATTGAAGGTTGACTTAAGCGTTAAGTGGTATTGGTTAATGGAATTGTTTTTAAGTTTTTTTTTTTGGATTATATTTATTTTATGGCTAATATTAATATAAATAATAAATATTAACATTATTTTGGGGTGTTTCAATCCGAGTATCACGGGTCGGCATGATTAAGACCGTGCTTCCATCTAAACCTAATGTCAAATGCCTAATAATTGTGTTTGAAAATCAATTAAAAAGTAACCCTCTTAATATTACTTATTTTTTTCCATAAAAAAAAAAAAAACATTACCATTTTTTGGTCATAAACTGTTGTTTTCTTTCCTCTCAAACTTTTAAATATATTTCTATATATAAAAAATAAAATAGATGGTGCCTTAATTGGGATAATAATTATTTTTATACTAAAAAACGATTGAAAGTCAATTATCACATTTTATTATGCTATATTAAAATAAAAAAGATTAGGTACATTTGATAACAATTTCCATATGTAGTTTTATTAATTTTAAGAACATTCGAATTTTTTAGTTTTAGTTCTAAAATAAGTATTTAAATCTTTTAAAGATAATACCTTAATTTTTCAACTAAAAATAATAAAACAAATAATAGAATAAGTCTTTTTTTTTTTTTTTTGATTTATGTAAGGTCGTCTATATAATACAGGGAACAAGTTATTTAGAAATGTAAGTAATTTAAATAAAAGGTTACATGCTCAAAATAACGATGTGGTTTCGTGGAAAGTAAGGAAGTTGGAGGTGATGCCAAATCCAATGATGTTTTTTCAGGTTTGGTTTTGGAGTGTAACTAATTCATTCCTTTTTTAAGAATAAAATTTATGATTTTCCAATAAAGCAAAATTAATTTTAAAAATTAAATCAATCCAGACCTTTTTTTAAAAAAATAAAATAAAAATAATAATTTGATTATTTAGTATTTAATAATAATTATTTAGTTGAGTGGAGTGGGTGGAGAAAAAGGTTAAAATAAAATTATATTTTTGAGGTTGTGGTTGAGGCTTTGCCTCAAAATCATATTTTGCATATTACCGGGAAAATCATGAGCATGCCATCTGCACGTGTTTGATGATGCGAATTATTTTTATTTACTTTTTCTTTTTTCCACTTCAAAAATCAAATCAATCGGACTTATTTCTGCCGTCTCCAACTTAGGGAACTAATTTCCAAAATTATGTCATTCCAATAATACCAAAACTTAAAAACTTTCAAATCACAATACACTTTTCGATTAATTAATTAAATTATGCGTAATTAAATCATTCTATTTTATTGATAAACTTCATTTTTTTTCTTTTTATGTTGTACGATTTTGTTTGGTGAACTCTATCTTACAATAATTTAATAATTATAAATAGTAAACAGTTTTTAATTGCATCGTAAAATTTGTTCGTTTAACATGACATATTTGTATATTTACTTGTGATTTTGATATTTAAATAACGGCAAATGTTAAAATAACAATTGTTGTTAACCAACAAGAATGATTTTAGAAATGGGTAAGTAATTTATAATTAACTTTAATTTAAAAGGAGGGTATATAATATTATTTAGAATGGGTTTTTATGTCGCTTGGGTTGTAATATAATAGAAAATAAAATTATAAAAGTGGGGGAAAAAAGGTGGAAGGAAGTGGGTAGCTGCTTATTTGCATAGGCATGAAACGTGGGGGCATGGATTCCCTCTCTTTGTTTAATTTTTCTTTTTTTCTTTTTCTTAATTGGATTTGGTATTTTTAATTTTAATAATAAAAGGAACCAAACTTTGATATTTATTTTTATTTTTATTTTTATTTTATTTGTGTTTTAAGTGCGAAACGGTGGTGGTGGTGTTGATTGAGGAACTTTCTTTTCCTTTTTTTTTTTAAAAAAAAAAAAAAGAGGAAAAAATAAGAAAAAAAAAGGCTTTGGAAGCGTGAATGTCTTTGTTGGAGAATCCACAACCAAATTGGCTCCACGGCTGTGTGTCCCACGCGCCCCACCACACATCCATCCATTTTTTTCTTTGCCAATTTGCAAATATATCCCTAAAATAGCGTCCTAATTACTAATTATATCATTAAACTTTTAATAATTTGATTTCCAAGCAAAATATTGAAGTACAGGTTAGGGGTGATCATCGTTAGGTCGGAGTAGGTTCTAATCAAACCGTCTAATCGACTATGATCGATTTAATAAAATGTTCAGATTGACCGTCAATGAATAACGGTAAGTCATCTTAGATTGATTTGATTATTTTGTTTTTTTGTCTTTTGAAAATTTTCGATCTACTTGTGCATTTGTGTGCCTTTAATTGTTTCAGTGAGTATTAGGTTTGTGAGTATGTTTAATTGAAAATCATATTATTTCGAATAAACAAATACTACTTGTAAACCTAATTATTATAAAAAAATGGTAGTTACAAATATAACAATTAGATTCAAAATATTAACGTATATAACAATATTTTAAAAAATTGTAAATATAACAAAATTCGTCAAAGTCTATCAATGATAGAGTTTATTATTGAAAGATCATATCGAAAATATTGATCTACCAAGGTCTATCGGTAGTAAACTTTCCTATATTTCTAATTTTTTAAAAACTTTGCAATACACTTAATTATTATTTTTAAAATTACTATTTATATAATTATTTTAAAATAAATTATATATTAATTGAATTAGGAAAGTTAAAAAGCCAAACAAAATGTTATTGTTTTCCTTAAAAATTTATAATGTAAAATGAAAACAATAAACTTAAAATTTGGTGGTGTTTCAATAAACGCATTCAAATTATTGCGGGCCCCCAAGTCGAGTATTTATTTATTTATTATTCATACAAAGCAATTTGCAGTTAAGCCAAAGCTATCTGGTTGGGGCATTATACTAATAAATTATAATATTGCAAATGTAACGAATAATAATAATTATTCCATTCCCATCTTATTTAAAATTTTAATGTGCTGCTTTCTTAGCATGGATTTTCATAACAAACCAATTTATACCTTCCACTTTATAATGGAACTATTTTATTTATTTACTCTTTAATAAATTACAAACCGTTGAATTTGAAATTAATAATAATAATAATAATAATAATAATTTAAAATGATCATATGTGAAGTGACGTGGATTAATTGGATGTGAAATGACGTGGAAGCCGCATTCACCAATCACCGTATTAGATGGATCCATTTTGGGATGTGACTATGCTCGCCTAAATTTTGCCTCCAAACAAAAAGTTATTAACGTATGATTTAATTAATTAGGAATCAAATTTGTTTAAGATTATAAAGGTTAAACTTATTGTATAACGAACATTTACAACTACTTTTCGTGAAGACTTTTACGATATAAAGACTAAACTATTTAAAATTTAAAATTGTAGGGACCAAATTGTTATATCTTTTAAAGTTTAATAACACAACTCTATAAATCTGTGAACTTTGAATCATTTAAAATTAACATCGAGGGACTAAATTGATTTTTTTAAAAAAAAAAAAATTAAAACTATCTCTAACATAATTTTAGTCTATGATTAAATTTGTATGTAAAATGTAAAATTTATAATTTTTTTATATAAAGTTTGAAAACATTTTTTTAATATAGAGCAAAACAACTAAAATAATGGTAACTTAGCTCCATTGAAAATTAGTAAAATAGACAATAAACCTACCCTAGATTTTAAAATGCTTAGTTGTATGGGTAGTTGTAGTGAGTTTTCACATTATTTTTTCCTCCACTATCCTAAAAATGGGAGTACCAAACCCACAAAAGTACATTTTCAAGGGCATATTAGTAATATTCATGGCATTTCCAATTCTATATCATACTATCACAAAAATTATTTAACAAATTTTAATTGAAAATAACATTTTCAACCAATACTTGTCAAGATAAATAGCTATAATTGAATTCAAATGCAAAACAAAAAACCGAGAAAAAAAGAAATTATATTGATATAATTTGTAACATACAAGTCACTAAAAAAGATCTCATACTTAAATAAAATATTTATTTATGATATACGTATGGGCAAAAACTTTTAAAAAGTAGTGTCTATATATTAACTTTTAATTTTTTTTTAACATGTCTATAAACTTAAAAATGTTTTATAAGTTCTCAAAACTTCAATTTTATCTCCGTTATGATTTTAAATTTTAAAATCACAGATAATCAAAAATTATATTTTTCCCTTTTGTATATGTCTATGGTTTACAGTATCATGAACTTTTATGACATAAAATTATTGTAACTTTGAAATTCATAGTACAAATACTGATACAAATTGAACCATGGTATTTAAGAACTAAATTTATATATATATAGATATATACATACACGTAATCCCCACAAAGAAAAGACCAATCTTTTGATAAAATGGTCCATCCATAACCATATAGAAATATCATAGCACAAAATTGAATGATGAGAAAATAACCCAAGAGAAAAAGGGAGAAGGAGAGAGGGGTCATTTTCAGTTTCTTTTTGAAGGTTTTATGGATTGAGTGAGAGGGGAATTATGAATGCATATATATTATATACATTATATATATTTTATAGGGTTAGAAGGGGCATTTATATATATATATATATATATATATATATAACAAAAAAGACACAAGGAAATGTGTTTAGGGTATTTGGTGGGTCTCCTTACTGTTCCCTTAGCCCCAAACAAAGAGCCGTGAACCATATAAAAACTATATTTATTACTTTAATCTTTGTAATTTTTATTTTATAATATTTCCCCCTTACTTCGAATTGATACACATTTAGGGCACATCCGAATCTCCTCTCCCAATTCACACACACATATATACATATATATATTTTTTCTGTTTAATCTTTTAATTAATGTTCTCCACCATGCCTTCCCCTTTCCTTCCTCCACACTCCACTATATATTTTTATTCATTTCGATCATTTAATTATCCCATCTATCCTCTAATTTTGTATTTATTTAAGATGACTTTTAGTTTTACTTTTTTTAAAAAAATAAAATAAAAAATAAAATATTTTAAAAATTAGAATGTTTGTTTTGTCAATGCACATATAGATTTGTAAAATTGTCATTGATATTTTTTTTTTTGAGAAAATTGATTTTTTCTAATTATTAAAAAGTCACATGGTAAACACAAGGATAACTGTCCAATGACAATTTATTAACGATTCATTTATAATATATAGAGTCGACATCGAGACAACAATACTGGACTATTTTGGCTATTTTGCCAGCTATACCACTTCTAAGTTCTTTTTCAACTTCACTCCTTGTATCTATTTCTTCTTTTATCAGTTTCATCGCTTGAGCATAATCAGGCTTGACTATAAGCTTTTTGGTTTTGCAAAGTATAGTATCAATATTTTAATCATTGATTAAAATATTTAATACTTATAGTATACATTTGGATACTCCATTTTATGTTACATAAATTTTTTGACTAATACGATAAAAACATACCTATCTTTGTTGAAATTGAAGTTATAAACAATGTAAAGGCATTCTTGATTAAATTTTAAGATTTGTTTGATAGATAATACAAATATATATATATAGAATTGAAAGTAGGTTTTCTAACATTATTTTGAGAGTTGATTAAGGGAATTGAATTATAATTTAAACAATAGTTTTAAATGTGTTTGCTAGTATATTTATAAACCACAAAAATAGTTATAAACTTATAAGGCACACTCTGAATTATTATTATTAACTTTTTTTTTTAAAAAAAAAATTGTACAATTATTATTTTGTGATATTACAGTGTTTAGTTTGAATTAAAAAACAAATTGAATTTATAACATATAGTAGTTATAAAGGTTTTAATTTTATTTGGTATAATTAAAATTCAAAAGTTAGATATATTGAAAATAAAAAAAGTGTAATTGAGTTGAAAACAATTTGAAATAACCTATTATAAATTGTGAAAAACATATTTATTGACTTGAATATTAAAACCAAAAAATATAATTTATTGAATTTGTGGGTTAATCCACATCCTCACATCACATCATAGAAAAGTAAAAAAATATGATTAAAAAGGGGGAAATTGGAAGTAAAAGGACATTAGTACCCCCAAGATCCCAAAAGTAAGCAAGCAATGGAATGACAACAAAATGGGTAAAACATATGATTGGTCTAAACTTTGATGGGGGGGGGGGGGGGGGGGGGGTCCAGGTCCTCTTTGTTTGAAAGGTCAAGGTACAAATGATTAATTTTAATGCAAAACATAGGCTTCCAGCCCTCCA
>JBBPDJ010000014.1:10278677-10297401 GCA_037974625.1 Cucumis cinereus
CCCCCCCCCCCCCCCCCCCCCCCCCCCCCCCCCCCCCCCCCCCCCCCCCCCCCCCCCCCCCCCCCCCCCCCACACCATCTTTGTTTGAACGGTCAAGGTACAAATGATTAATGTTAATGCAAAACATAGGATTCCAGCCCTCCATCTTCTTTTATTTTCTTTTCTTAGTAATGAACTTTTTTATTTATTTATTTTATTTTATTTGTTGTAGCTTCTGGTGCTGTAATGGTTACTGCTTTTTACAAAAACAAATTTCCCCTTTGAATCATTGGCAATGCCCTTTCCTTTTGGGTGGTCGTAAAGATGAGAAGAATGAATGATCAATTAAAATGTGTTCCCCTCAATTCTACTACTAAGTGCTTCAATGAAGATGATTGTTTTTGCCCTATTTTCTTTTCTTTTATTATCAATAATTCTTCTTCTCATATTTGCATTCGTGGGGCTAAACTCTGCGACGTCGTTTTTTTTGTTTATCCATCTATTCTTTTATCTTGCAACTTGGATTCCTTTACTTTTGATCAATGGAAATCACCATTCACAACATCATTACCTCTATTATATTCTTCCTTTTCCCCCCATCCCATTATTTCATCACTATACCTTTTTTTTAATTGGATTCTTTTTTTTTTTTAATTATCAATTGCCTTGACATTCTATCACAACATTTAATCAATTTTTTTTACGTAAAATTATAAAATAAAAGGTCTATCAAATATAGAAATATACCCTATACTTTTTATTTAATACGGATGAATATACATGCGATCGAAGAAAAAATGAAAGGAAGAGCAAACATTTCACTCGAATTCTAATAAGAAATTTGTGGCGTCAATTGAGATTGAAAGTCACCGAAGGAGCGAGAATATATATCTAATCGTTCATACCATAAAAAGGTAGAGAACTCATTCGTAAAATGCGTCTATTTACGATTCTTCTACTCTTTTATTATTGGTTTGAATTGGTTTCGTTGAAGGACCACAATCCAATATATAAGAAAATGTCATTTTCAAGAATTTAATCGCCATCATTTTCTTTATTGTTCTCTTCCTCTAAAGAATATGTACAAAAGAATTATATTGTTGGGTGGTCAAGAAAACACCATAGGCTTAATAACTTTGTTCAAACTCTAGAATCAGCGAAACATAAATATAGAAAAGGCGTAAAAATTGCTAACAACTCAAATTTTCAAGTGATTCACAACATCTTAAAAGTAAATTCAGTGAATAACATTCTTTTTATTTTTAATTATGAATACTATTTTTACCTATCGTGTGAGTTTTGTTTTTTTTTGTTTTTGTTTTCGTCTAAATTGTGAAAATTTAATAAAGCACAATCAATATTACATACACGATGAAAGACAAACATAAACATAAGAATAGAGAGATATGAACTTCCAATAAAACATAAATAGATTAGTTTGATTTTCAATAAAAGAGTATCCATCTGTTAACAATTATACACATATTACAAACATCCCTGCTTGTAGACACAAATTTTTTGAAAGGGAAAATATATGCAATTTTATACAACAAAAAGATTATACTTTAATTATTATAAAGAACTAGATGTTCGTATGTAAGTTGTAAGTTATAACTAATTAAAAGGGAAAAAAAATTAAAAAAAATTCTCTAAACCACAGCATGTGGTAAATAAACCCAAGGGAAAAAGCCATTGGGTTGGTCAAATCAAACCAGGGTTCGAGTACTTTGACCAGACCCTAACCCTCCGTCTCCGACGTCATCATGTAACGAACCACGACGGCCACGCCGATCCACGGCCCACCCGGCCCAATCCCCACGAGCTTTCAATTTTTTTTTTTTTAAATTTTATTTTGTTTTTCCGTTAATGAAAATTTTTATTAGAGAGAGAGAGAGAGAGGAACGTAATTGGCAATCTTACCGCAGTTCCATCATTGTACACTTATACCTTGCGTGCGCTCGTCACGCACGTACGAGCGAGCCTTCTCTTTCTCTTTCATTTTTCTTTTTTAAAAATTAATTTAATTTGACGGGAAAATTCAATTGCAAAATAACAATTATTAAATTTAATTTTCCATTAGTGAAATTGAATTCTATATATAATTTCAGACTCCGTGCAATCCACAAGTTTCGGCTTTGACCGTATTCATTGTTTCTTCTTCCTCTTTCTCCGTGACGCTCTTTCAGTACTGTGGTGTGTACGAATCTGTGTAAATCTCTCAGCTCAGCTCACCCACCGTCCTTCACTCTTTCCACGCTTCTTCTTCTTCAGGCGATTTCCTTTTCCTTCTTCTCTTTTTCGTGAGTATTCTTCCCTCTATTCCCTTTTCTCGCCGCCGTTCTATGTACTCCTAACAGTAATTTCCGTTCTTAACTCTGTTATTTTCATCATCCTCTTTCGATTCCCTGCATCTCCAACTCTACAATGATTTTCTCTTTCTTCTTCTTGTTCTACTGCTTCAATGATCTGTGATTCTGCTATGCTGTTTTACCTGTTTTAGCACCATTTCTTTAATTACGAATCTTTAATCTTTTATGGGTCAAGTTGACTTTAATTGCTTGCGGTTACATGCGTTTGCACTTTTATTATTATTATTATTATTTTGTGATTTTCATGTGAATGAAATGGAAAATTTGCAGGAGTTTTCAATTAATTGTTGACGGAGCGAGTATTTGGAGATCTGTTTGTGGATAAGGTTGGAACAGTATGCGGTGGTGTTTGAGTCTCTCAGTTGATGTTTTTCGCAAAGTCATTTCGCTGAACTTATACTGTAAAGTTATTCTGTAATTCTTCTCCAATCGTTCGATCGATTCTTCTCTTTTTGTCGCCATATTCTTAAACGGTTATCATCCATGGGATCCAATTTTCTCGTCGTTGTTCCTTGTTATGTCCTCCAGATTAGTTGAAAATTTGGATCTGTTCGTTCTTTTTGAGTAATTTGGTTTAGTTTTCCGACTTCCACTTTTCTGTTTTTTTTTTTTTTCAATTACGCGTGGAGAAGGTGCCTGGCTGTGTGAATCTGATTCCATTTTAGTGGACGAATCATTTTGATTTGGATAATACAGAGACTGTTGGTTATTCTTCTTTCGACAATTTGTGCTATTATTCCCCATATTGAAGGGCTAGGGTAGTAGTTATGGTGTGCCAAGCAGCTACTCAAACAAGATTTCGAGCATTGAAACACGAAAATGGGATTGCTGGAAGTGCCACCATAATCGTTAGAGTCATAGCATGCTTTCAACCTCTCCAGGATTGTCAGGTTCGTAATTAATACCTTAAATGATGCCGTCTTTATGATTGATAAGATATTGAATGAATGTTATTAATAATATCTCTCGCCTTCTTTCTTGATGAAAATACATGTTTGTCTGCAGTTGAACTTATCCCCATTTTTGTTATTCTTTCCAGGCTGAGTACTTTCGTCATTTGTTGAAACCAGTCACGTAGATAGGTTCTGTATTTCTGCGTTCATATTAAGCTGGCGTCTTTTATTGTTTTTCTTAATCCTGAAAGATACAGAAACTGCAATCGCTAGTTTACAACGCCCTCTTTCTGGTATGTTTTACTTCTACTCTTCCTCCGTTTTTGTTGGTCCTTTCCCTCTGCCACAGTTTCTGGCATGTTCCATTTTTCAGATATTTAGGGTCTTATTCGTGCAGGTAAATTGTTTGGATTGGATGGGAGAAGCTTGGGAAGCAGGACGTCCTCCTAAGCTTCTTTTTGATTGGCAACCATCTCTGTTAAATCCTTTCGGTATTGCACCGAATCTGGGCCGACCTAATCTTATTGCTTCGAGTATTAGCAACAATATGGTCACGAAGAATGGAACTTTTCCAGTAAACTCTGCATTGAAGGTCCCTCCATCGCAGGTAGGCCTAGTGAATGAACCGTGTAGTTGGTTTCATTGCTTGGGACCTTCACAGCAAGCTACTTTACCCGTAAAGAGTCCTATCTACAATGATAATCTAGCGGCTCCATCGAAAGGACTTTTGAAAGAGGATGAGGCACCTCTTTGTGGCTCTGGGACTCAGCAGAAGGGGTTTCTTGTCATTGATCAGTCAGCAGATAAAACAACTTTGGTTTTATGTTCTGGAGTTGGTGGTCCTCTCCAATTACTTACTTCATGGAGTCCACAACCTACTGCTGCATATAAATTTAATGGAGAAGATACTAGAAATAAACAAGATTTCATTTATGACTCGAAACCAGTTTTGTCTAATGATTTTGCTGAGAACCACGTGACTGATGAGCAGAGTGAGATGCAAGAAGACACGGAAGAACTCAATGCACTTCTCTACTCGGAGGATGAAAGTGAATTTGATGAGGATGATGAAAATGAAGTTACTAGCACTGGTCATTCACCAAGCGCAATGACAACTAAAGATAAACTGTATCCATGTGAAGAAATGAACGAAGAAGTTGCTAGTTCTGCAGGTTCAACGAAGAAACGGAAAATTGATGGAGGTTGTGATGTAATGTCTCTAATGGACACTGCAAGTTCACCAATGCCACGAAGATCCCCCGAGTACGAGGACGATGCTGAATCTAGTTGTGGGAACGAAGGGAGCCAGGATATAGAGGATGTGGACTCCTCGTCTATTAACAAAAAGATAAGAAAAGAAAAAATACGTGAAACTGTGAGTATTCTTGAGAGTTTAATTCCTGGCGGGAAAGGCAAAGAAGCCATAGTTGTACTAGACGAGGCAATCCAATACTTAAAATCTTTAAGACTTAAAGCGGAGGCGTTTGGTCTCAATGCATGCTGCTGAGTTCTCATGTTATTCTGTTCGAATAAGGTCAGATTGGGTTATGATATTTCCAATATTGTTACGTGTAACTGGATGAGGTTGAATAAGGCGTTGAAGTTAAAGTTTAGGTGGGTGGGGGAGGGTAATGCAGTGGTAAGATTTGTGTTTAAGAACTCTCCCACCTGAACAAGAAGGGGGGAAATGGATTTGTTGAAGGCAAAGTATTGGGGGTGGGGTATGAAAAGAGGTCCCAAAATAAAGAGGTGCACGCCCTTGTTTGATAGGGCCCCCTATCGTTACTTTCTTTTTATAATCCGTCTGTTGGGAGTGGAGTTTGATCAAGTTTGCAGGTAATGAAGCAGTCAAAGGCATTCCTTCCACTTTCCGGCTTGGTACAGCTTTAGAACTGTTGGGATTTTCTTTCTATTCTTGCTTTGTGAAGGGAAAAAAGAAAAAGAAAAAGGAAAAAAAAAAGGAAAAAAGGTAAGGAAAATTGAGTTTATGAGTTATAATTAGGGTTGGTATTTGAATCCAAAATTAATTTTAGGGTTGGTGTCTTTATGCCTGTGTATGTAAGTAGCGTCGCATGCAAGCATTTATTATGATAATGAGAGCGATGTGTTTATTTTATTATTATTGTTGTTGTTATTATTTTTGGGTGTAAGTGTAAGAAAAAAAGAAAAAGAAAAATGTAATTTGGTGTTGGAGATGATGATGTGTACAGTAGAGAGTGTGGGGACCAGGGGGAGGGGGGGGGGGGGGGAGTTAGTGCATTCTTAAAAAAGGAAGGGGTTATGGAGGATGATAATGGGGATGGGGATGGGGGAATGTGTATGTGCATGTGATGTGGCACGCGTGTGTGATTTGAGTGGTTGCAATTTTACATATGATCTTCTGCTACTGATCATTGTGATGCTTTTATGGCTTAGTTCTTGTTTTTGTTTTGTTTTGTTTTTTAAATCTGCTTTTCTTTTGTTTCTGAGATGTGGAACCCTCCCTCTGCTTATTTACTGCTGTAAATCTGTTTCTCCTGTTTTTATTACGGATGGATTTTCAAAAACTTACTATTTTTATTTCATTAAAATGGTTGCATTTACCGCTCAAGTTAATTAAAATTGAACATAATACATACAAATATTTAGAATGTATGCAGACTGTTGAATGTACATGGATCAATGTGGACAGAATTTAAAAGTAATATTGAGCAGAAGATAAAGGGACGAAGTAGAATTTAAAACTGTTATTTATTATTTTAATTTTAAAACTAATGAGATTTCATTGTTAATTATTATTAGAGGACATAAAAGTATACATTTTATGATTTATTTTAATAAATTAAATTGGGTATCTAAGATTTTTATTGGAAACAAAATGACTAAAATTCATTTCATA
Organism: Cucumis cinereus; assembly: GCA_037974625.1. NCBI lineage: Eukaryota > Viridiplantae > Streptophyta > Magnoliopsida > Cucurbitales > Cucurbitaceae > Cucumis > Cucumis cinereus. The sequence goes on from JBBPDJ010000014.1 coordinate 10,284,797, forward strand.
CTTTCAGAGATTAAAACAGTATTTTAATTTAAAAATATATCGGAGCGAGTGATATTAGACCTCTTGAAAAACTAGACCACTAGTCATACTTTTGTTAGAGGTTGTTAAAAAAGATTGAAAATATGAGAAGTCAATGGTTTTGAAAACCAAGGTCTTATTTAGAAAATCGAAACAGGTTATTTGTTTTTTATAGTTTCGTTATTGGTTTTTTTTAAGAATAAAAAAAATCAAATACTACATTTTAGCAATTTTCACTTATCATTTGAATGGAGGGTCATTTAAATATATCATTCATTTTTTCTCCCATTAAGTTTAATTGTTTTTAGTACTTCTTGAGGAACTTAGAAAAAGAAGTGGTGTTTCCAAAATAACAATAATGGTAATAAATCTTCACCCAACTTTTTAACTTGAAGAAGACATGGGAACACAGTTTTTTTTTTTTTATTTTTTTTATTTTTTACTGTTAAAAAGGTAAAAGAAAACTTTAAACAAATAAAAATTGGGTATTACATGAAAAGTAAGGTAATATTGTCTTAAAAAAGTTTATTCTATATATATATATTATTGGTAGAGAGAATTTGCCTAAAAGTAATTTATGAAATTCTGGCATTTTATTATAGGTAAATATTTTGTCCTCTTTATAAGGATGCTGGAATCTAATTCCCTATCCACGTCGATTGGATGGTTGGAGATTATTAATAATACTCGTTTCTCCCCTTTCTTCTTACCCACATCATATCACAAGAAATTTGGTCACTTTTTCAAGATTTTTTAATTCACCGGTGAGATATTTGTCACACAATTGACAAATTTTAAAACTTGAAGGACCAAACTGTTAGAGGAATGGAACTTATTTTTTGTGTGTGAGTAATGGTCCGATCATTAAGGTCCAAGCGCTGAAAGCAGTGTTTGTAGATGTGGACATCCAGGGCCCAAATACTTCATTGCCCGGGCCCAAACCGGCAATGTTATGATAGCCCAAATATCGGCCTTGGTCGAATCTCCTATGGGCTGGGCCTTAATTTCCGGATATTTATTAATAGAAATTAATCCTATTATTTAACGAGAAGATATTTTATCGGGAAAAAAAAAAGGAGATATTTTCTCAATCCCAACTATATAATTTAAAACTAAATTAATATATGGAAATTTGAGTATTATGGTGGAAGGATTCATTGGATTCCATTAAAGCTCTTTAAATTTCAAACCATTCCATTACACAAATTTAAAAATACTCAATTCAACAAATAGCATTAATTAGTGTCATAAATTCGAAAATAGTTTTAGAATCAGTCAGTGTGTTGAAAACAGGCATACACAATATTATTTTTATTAAAACAAATCATTTTATACTTATTTCTTTCCATCAATATATTTATTATTATTATTATTTGAAGATCATGTCCAACACAGTCTTCTGAGAACACATTCTTAAACTGTAACCTTACCTTAAATTTCAAGTTGATTGGAGATTTAAACCCTAAACTATACTCATGTCCGTAAATTTCTTTAATCATATAGAAGACAAAAAGATAGTATTAATCCATTTGAGATGGCCTTTATTAATTTTCAATAACTCAGTTTAATTTCAAGAAATTTTTTTGATATAGTTTCAATTTAGTCTTGAAAATATTATACTTTTCGGACATAACTTTTGAGTTTGAAATCACTCTGAAACATGTTTTTTAATGATTCAAAACTAATTATAATGAAAAGAAAATTGTATTTAAAAGTGTAGAATTAAATATTAATTTTTGAGTCGTTTAAAACATGTGTTTTGAAGTGATTTTTAACGATTTAAAAATAAGTTATGAGACATGAAGTATAACTAATTCAAACGGTGTAAACAACCGCTATTAAAAAGTTGAGTACGATATGTGTAAGATTAGAACTTATGAGATATTGGATCCAAATTGCACATAAAAAATTAGTAATTTTATTTTTTCAAATTGAGAAAATAATTATTTGATTTGAAACTTCCAAATATATCAGAAGTTTTAATTAGGCTTCTTTTTATGTTCTTTTTCAAAAAAAGAAATGTTTGTTTTCTTATTTTGGTGAGTATTATAATGATTAATGCCAATTGTCATAGTCCAATTTTCTGTTTTGGGTATAATTTTCATAAATATTTCTTAACTTTCAAATTTTAGTTCTGCGACTTTTGTAGATCTCTTAAATATTCTATGTGTCTAGAGATGTTCGTTTTTTTTATGGTGTCCACCCGTAAAGAATATGGTATACCTATGGGTTCCATTGATCTTACGTTAACTTTTTCAAGTTTTCATCTCCATCCGTGAGTCTTAGATCTCTGTAATTTTCGATCTCGACCCATCTCCGATGAACTTTTTCTTTACAACAATTGTGATTGAACTTATATAGTATATACACATATTAAAAGACGAAGGAATTGACCTAACCACAACATTCAACATCCACATTTTTCCCTCTCATCTCCACATTTATAATGGAATTTTGCTCTCACTTTTTGTCCACTCTCACTTTCTCCTCAATCTCTTTTTATTTCTTTACAATTGACTGACTTTTCCTCATAAAGAAATAATAATAATAATAATAATAATAATAATAATAATAATAATAATAATAATAATAATAATAATCTTGTTGACTGCAAACTCATGTTTATATCCCAATTATTTTTTTAATTATTTTTTTATTTAAATAAAAATCCTTTCCTTTTGGAAATTATTAAATTAATATTATTTTATTGATATAGGTTTTCCATGTATAAAAATGACCTCCCTAAAAACACGGTTTAGCGTATAAACTCCCATTTGGCTCTGTAGCCTCATACTTCTCCATCTTCATCTTCATCTTCATCTTCATCATCACAGTAGTTCACATATTTTATTTATTTATTTTTTATTTTGTCCACTTAAATGACAGGATCCAAATCCCAATCTGAGTGCTGCATGTGTGGAGATTTCGGTTTCTCTTTTGAGCTTTTTCACTGCAAAATCTGCCAATTCAGATCCCAACACAGGCAATATTTCTTCCATTTCTTTAACCCTTTTTGTTCTTCTCTTTTCTATTTCTATTTCAATTTCTTCTTCTTAATTCTCAGGTACTGTAGCAATTTGTATCCCAAAGCCGATTGTCACCGAATATGCAATTGGTGTCTAACTCAAAACCAAGAATCAAACCCCAAATCCCCAAATCCTTCTTCCTCCATCATCAACAACCACAATCAATTCCCCAATTTTCGATCTCAACTCAGCAAACCCATAAAAAAACAGAGCTCCTCCCCTCAAGTAATTTTGCCTCCGCCTGCGCCTCGCCGGAGACTCATCTCCGTCGATGACAAACTCCGGCGGACTAGATCGGAGGAGATTTCCCAGGGGACTGGGATCAAGCGGCCCGTCATGTTTAGGAATAAGGTGAGAAGGTACAAACTTCTGGACGAGGTTTCCAGCTGAATTAATTTTTAAATCATATTTGTGTTTTTTGTTTTGAGGATTACTAAATATAAATGAAATAAAATAAACAAAAAAGTGGAATCCACCAAATAAGCTGTTGGATTATTGGTTATGTATAAAATAGATGTGTGTGTAAATAGTGAAATAATAAGAATTAAAGAATAATGAAGGAAAAATAATGTTTGTGTGTGTTTTTGTTTTTAAAATATAGAATTGGGTTTGTGAATTTGGAGAGTATTGAGAGAAATGGTTCCACGTCGAGGATTGCGATGTGCCAAACAAAGAGGGTGTTAATGTTATATCATATATGTGACAGACCAATCATGTTCACAACCCTAACATATATGTGCTTTCTTTTTCCCTATCACAATAATTAACATTATGCCAAACTTGTTCATATATATATATATGTATGTACCAGCGAATGTAGAGTTAAGAGTTATGAATCATCAATTGTTTTAATGAAATGAAAAGAAAGGTTTACAATAATCGAAAAGGAGTGGAAATGAGTTTGGAAGTGGGAGTTTAGGGACAGGAATTTTGGAACATTGTGGATTGAGTGAACGCCATTGACATTGAGATTCCTTTGAAGGTTTTATCAGAAAGTGTATTTGTGATTACAATGGCAACTCATCTCTCCATTTCAAATTCTTCTTCTCTTTCCTTTTTTTTTTTTTTTTTTTAAAAAAAAAGAATAATAAAAAATAATTTCCTAACTTATTTTTTCTTTTAAATTTGAGGAATAATATAATGAAGATGACATTGCAATTTAGCATAATTTAATGTTTGATGGATTATTTGTATATTTAATACCAAAAAATGACAAAATAATATATTTGTTATATGAGAAGGTTGTACCAACTTTTTTAAAAAAATATATATATGTTTTCAAAATTACTTTCTTTTAGTTGTTGATATTTGACAACCACTTTTAAAATATATTAAGGATAATATTACAAATTAAATGTAATTACTAATTTAGGGGTTGGTGTGTGTGGGGAGGCACCATAAAGTATGGAAGTTAGAAGGTGGAAGTGGAAGTGTGTTTGGTCAAATAGAATGGACCAACTAAGGGCACTATTAATTCACTTTGTCACTAAACCCAACCCAACCCCACTCCTCACCTCACTACAAATACAATTCTATTTTTCTATTTATTACTATTATTATTTATTACCTTTCAAACATTTAATTCCAACCCATCTCTTCATTTTTTATGTTCCCTCTATTATTAACTACCCATATATATAATTATAATTATCACTTTCAATTCAATTCCAAAATAAAAATTTATTAAATTATTTTGATATTTTTTTTTTAAAAAAAATAAATTATTATTTTATTGACATGGAATAAATGAAAGAGGTTATAAGAAGATTGTAATGAACCCTACTTTAAATATTTATGTTTAAGTGTATTTAGTCTTCAATATTCAAAAAAGTATCTTTCTGAATTAAAATTTTAAAAACATATTAAATATTTTTTAAGTTTATATTAAAGATATAAAACAGTTTTCGTCCTGCAAAAGCAAAATTATAACTTTTTACTTTTAAATTAACATTCATTTTATGGGGGAAAGATATTGAAAATTAGAAGAAAAAAAAAAGTTGTCGGTAGAATATTATTTTTTAAAAATTGTTCATCTAATTTAAAATGTTATATTATTTTTTAAAATAAATTATAAAGTTATTTAAAAGACCGTTTAAACCTGCTTTTAAAAAGTCAGGCACTCAAAATGTACATTTTAAAAACTTAGATACGAAATGGGTTTATTCTTATTAATCTAAAGACTAAAAAATTACATTTTTAAAATTAAAGAACGAAACACACATATATGGAATAACTTAACGACTAAAATGATAAAATTTTAAAAGAAAATAAGTTTAAAAATTAATAATAGTAATAATTTAGGAGGAAATAATTCTGTTGATCTTCACCTACGGATGAGTTATTGTTATTTATTGGACAACCTCTAACTCAAAACCTGGATTCAAATAGAAAATGCATTGCATATTTTCTTTGATGTTTATTTCAATACAACGTACTCACGGATTGATTGTTTATTTATTTTTTTATTTAAAAAAAAAAAGTAGAAATAATTATTGTAATTACTACTCATGAGTAAGTAGACTAAATTATAATTAAAGTAAACTAACTTTTGATGACTGCAAGTCGCAAAATCTACGTCCCTAACGTCGTGTTTCCCATGGAAACATTTATTTCACATCTCAACCTAAATTTCCTTCTAAAGTTTCCATAAATACACCCCCCAAATATTTATCCAAAAAAATTCTCCCCAAAACATAGATTAACATTTAAAAATTAAAAAACACTAAAAAATCAATATATGAATTTATAAAATTTTGAAGGACAAAATATGTGATTATCAACCTAGGTTAAAAAACGAAGATAAATTTAATATAATATTTAAGATTAAATAACCAATCAAATAATTGGAAAAGGACAAAATAAAAGTATTAAAAGATGATAGGGTAAAATGAGAATATAAAGATTACACCATTAGAACTTTTTATTAAATATAGAAGAGATTAATGAATTATTGAGCAAAAAGAAAAAAGAAAAAAGGGTCCCCTAATGGAATGATTAATCAATTAGCATCCCCTTTATTTTCCACTTCTAAATAAATAATCATTTGTTTTTTTTTTTTTGGTGAAAATAAAAAACAATAATGGGACATAAAGACCCCACAATTTCTCAAATTCAAGTGGGGAGGCCGGGAAGTGGATCTCCCTATAAATTTCTGCTTTCAAAAAACTCCGATTTGCACGCTTTTGCATGCCCCCCCAATCAAACTATTTTCCCTCTAATTCCATTCATTTCCTCTGTTTCTTTCTTCTTATTTTCAAGCTTCCCCTTTTTTCACATTCTTCATTCTCAACTCCCACTCCCTTCCCTTTCATATGGATTTCTTCTTTTCACCCTGTACTTCTGACTCTGCCATTTCCATCTGCGGCCGTGGCGCCGCCGGCTCCGATTCTTTTTCCTCCCATTTTAAAATTAAATCCAAAAAGCCTTTTCAAATCAGGCACTTTTCTTATTCCCATCTTCTCTCTTCCACTAATTCCTTCTCTCCCCATTGTTTTCTAGGCAAAGGCAGCCACGGCGCCGTTTATAAGGCCGTTCTCGACGGCGGTAAGCTCGTCGCTGCCGTCAAACGTACCAAATTCATAATCCCATCTTCTAATTTTCACTACAGTTCTTGTCAACTGCCCAATAACACTCCTGCCGAAAACGAAATTGAGATCCTTTCCCGGCTTCGAAACCCCAGAATCGTGAATCTTATAGGGTTTTGTGCCGAATCAAAGGATGAGAAATTGCTTGTCGTTGAGTTCATGCCCAATGGCTCTCTTTACGATCTGCTTCATTCCCAATCTAGACCGCCCGGTTGGACTCGCCGACTCCGGTTTGCGTTACAGGTCGCGAAAGCGGTTCGAGCTCTTCACACGTCCAACCCGCCGGTTATTCATAGAGATATTAAGTCGTCGAACGTCCTGATCGACGGTAACTTCAACGCCCGTCTTGGGGATTTTGGTTTAGCGTTGAGAGGACACGTGGAAGATGTGCGCGTGAGATGTACGCCCCCGGCTGGCACGTTGGGTTATCTTGATCCCGGGTATCTCGCACCGGCTGATTTGAGTGTGAAGAGCGACGTTTTTAGTTTTGGGATTTTGCTTTTGGAGATCCTCAGTGGTCGGAATGCTATCGATATTCACCACAGTCCGCCGTCGGTCGTTGACTGGGCGTTGCCGATGATCAAACATAGTAATTTCGATGGGCTGTGCGACCCACGAATCGGGTCTCCGACTGACCCGACGGTGATTCGTTGCTTGGCGGTTCTGGCGGCTAAGTGTGTCCGGTCTGCCGTGCAGAAGCGACCGGATATGGCGGAGGTGGTGGAGTGTTTGAAGGCAGCTAAGAAGAAGATGCACGTGCCACCGATATGGAACAATTTGAGGCGGCGGGAACGACACGTGGAGAATCTTCAGCCGTTGATTTCGAACTTTGATGAACCCGACGGCTGTGATGAGCCGGTGAGGGTTTGCCGGATGAGTAGCCGGAGGAATAGGAAAGTATCGAATGTTTCGAGTGCAGAGTATGGAATTAAGACGAATGGGCGAGTGGTTAGATCGAGATCAATGGGTTCGGTGGAAATTAATTCCAATGTCGGCGGAAATTATTACTCTTCGTTGGGTGGGCGACGGAAACACAGCAGCGTTGCAATGAAAATTCCTACGATGAAACTTAACAAGTCGAGGTCGGTGGGAGTGTCAGAGAATCCGAAGTTTGTTGAATTCAATCGGAGGGCAGCGGCGTTTTTGTCGGAAATTGAAATGTCGAAATTGATGATTGATTGTGAATCTAAATCTGAGAAACAGATAGTTGAGACACCGTTGTTCCAAAATTAACAATGGAGGTGAAAGTTAAAATTGTTTGTGATCGATTTTGATTTTATCTTACCCATAATGTGAAATGTGAAGAATATGATTATTATTTTCATTGATTTTTAAAGTCTTTTTTTTTTCTTTATTCAATTTTGGATATTCAAATAATGAGAAGAATGAATGTTTAGGTTTGATTGGTGTTGATTCTTTTGATAAAACGAAAAGAAGAGAAGAAGAAGAATGATGGTTATTTTGCACTTTTACAGAGTTGCCATGAATGATTGATTATTCTTCAGCTTTTTTTAAAAAAAAAAATCTTTTTTCAAAAAAATTAATTTAAATTTAGTTATTTTTGAGGTGGTGTGTCTGGCAAAGTCTAAGCATATGTCAATGATATATATTCCCATGAATCATTCTTTTAATTGTTTATTACTCACCAAAAAATTGTTTGCATGACTTTCAATGATTTTCCATAATTCTTTTTTCTTTTTATGCAAATGATTTTCCATAATTCATTAATGGAAAATGATACTGTTTAAATCATGTTTTTTTTTTCTCCTTTTGATATCTCAATCACACATAAATGGAATCAAAATCACACTTGATGTGGTATATGACTTGGTATCATTTCGGGGTGATATCTTACTTTGGATTCTTATACAAAATAATATTTTCGGATCAATTTATTAAATTAATTGGACTAGGTTAATTAATTAGAACATCAATTGTATTCACATTTTCTTCATAAACTCTGTTGTTCGTGTTTGAAATTTGAATAGTGATAAAGTTTATAATTATTTCCAACAAAACCATGGCGTTTACGCCATTTCAAATTACAATTAGTCTTTTAGGTTTAAACTTGGTGTCTTCTTTATTTCTAGTTTAAATAAACGACTTGACTTTGAAAGAATTTGATTTTTCTTAAAAGATAAGAAGGTATTTGTCTAACAATAAGTACACGATGAGTGTTTCTACGAAGTATCTATGTTTGAAAAACAAGCTCAATCTACGTAGTTTTGGAATAATTTTAAAACATCTATTGATATTATTCAAAAGTTGACTAAACATATAAAATGATAATATAAATAGTATGAAACGATGTATCAATGTTAGCATATCTTAATTGATCATGAAACATGTAACTTCGATAAAAAAAAAATAAAATTAGAGGTTTGACTTTTGCGATCCGCATCTATTAAACTCGAAAAAATTGTATGGTGCTAATCCTCAACTTTTAGGCTTCTAATAATCCTTTGGCAGTTTGGCGCAGTAGGTTGCAAGAGTCCAAACAAAGAAAGTCAAAGTGAACAAACATTTTAAAGTGTTGGTAGATTTGGAATTTCAACCTTATTTGAAGACTATTAGTGCCATCCCACTAAATGGTGGTCGATCAGATTGACTTTTTAAATATGTTTTTCCTATATAATTTTGTATATGATTATTTAATTGTAATTTATTTAATACATCTTTTATAATAAAATACTAACATTAGCCTGACTTTTAATCAATAAATATAAAAAGCATTATTAAGAAATGGAGAGGAAACAAATATACATATGAGACGAAAACCAAAAATGTGAAGGATTTTATTAACTTTGTTTTATATTTTTGGAAAATTTGGTTGTTTTTTTTTTTTTTACGATTCTTAGATGACATAAATAAGCTTAAAATAAAAGATTATATTACATTAAGATAAGCACGAAAAACATTATATGAAATACGTTTTGTGTATTTAATTGAAAACAAGTAAAAACCACATTAAATGTATTGTATCTTTATAATAAATGAATTTTCTCTCTGTTATTAAAGGAAAATATATATTAAAATCATACATAAATAAATACAGAAAAGGGAAAACCCATATTAAAGGCATATTTGTAAAATTTCAAATGATAGGAGTCAAAGAAGATTTGCATGTTTCAATTTGAAGGTGTTATGGATTAGGCATGTTTGAAATTGGGCCTAAGTTGGGCCAAGAGAAATAATAGAGACCCACAGAAAGCCCAGAAGAAACGTGAGTTCTTAGAGAAGAGAAGATAGAGAGAGAGAGAGTGAGAAAACACAGAAACAGAAACAAAGAAGAAGGAGAGAGAGACAGAGACAGAGACTGAGACATCCCGCACTCCCTCCCTTTTATGAGCTCTTGTCTCTATCCCTCACTTCTCCTTTCCAATCTGACACATACAACCAAACTTTCAAAAAAAGGGAATCTACAGTTTTCATTCATTTGTATTGAGAACGTCTGATTCTTAAACGGAACGGGATAACTTAGCTGTGGGGTACGGTACGGCATGGGACAACCGTAATGTGTTATAAATAAATATGGTTGTGTGTGTGTGTGTGTGCCCTCATTCGGTACCTGCTTCTACACCCTACCAAAGTGTGGATCTCTCTATAAACCCTCCCTCTTTTCACTACGTTTTATCACAGAATCATATTATCATCTTTCAAATATAATTCGATGCTTAATATTTTCTTGTTTGTCGTTTTATTTTCTTACATGTTTTTTATGATGTGTCTTGAATCGGATGTATTCATATGATTGAAATAATCATTTAGATTTAAACTTTGATTAAGTATAATTTTTTACAATTAAATGCTAATACACAACTAACACTTAAACAAAATCAATGACAAATTACATAAATTTTGAAACTTATGAAATATAGGAGCCAAAATAAGATTTTAACCTAAAATCTATCGTAAATATCGAGTATTAACTTTCAAATTATTCAAATACTTAAACACTCAATACACTATCTCTATTATTATCAAACACTTGATAACTTCAATAACAATTTCTAATTTAATTTTAAAGTACGCTTCATTTAAATCCATATTTTTCTCTTAATTTGCAACTTAAACAAAAGATTAACAACATGATGGTATTATATAGGGAACAGATTGTGACTATATATTATTATTCTTCCTCCTGATCTTGGTGTAGTTGTTGAAATTAAAGAATAAAAAAGTTTTTTTTTTTTTTTAATATGAAATAGAAAAAAAAGAATTGAGGGGACACATTTTGATGGGACTTTTGGGAGTTGTCATGAAAATGGATGCCACAATATATGTTAAGAGATCTCATCCAATGTTTGTTTCACAGACTCCAGCAAGATTTTCTGCTGCCATTTTAGAGACATTTACCATCAATATCTTCATTTCTTTTTTATTTTAAATATTCTAAACCTAAATATATATATATTTATTGTTTACAGGCCAACATTAATTTATCATAAGTATTTTTTTTTCATATATTAGACATTAATTTATTGACTTAAGATAAACATTTACTTGAAAAGTTGGAAATGAAAGTTTTTTTTTTCTTTTTTTTTAACAAAAAATCTTATTTAAACATGTAATTTGAAATAATATTCGTAATTAATTGTTGTGTTTGTGAAGTTATATGGAGGTTATTGTGTTTATAATCCCTATGTTTAGAACGTGAGATGATTGGAAGAGAGATTATTAGAAAGTTAGAGGTGTTTGCAGAGTGTAGTTTTAATTAATATTTGTGTACTAAAGTTTAGGGACATTCAAAAGTCGTACATGTTTATTCTAATCAAATCTTATTATTATTATTAAATGTTTGAAGAGCATGCTTACGTGGCTTGCCTAAGGTCGGCCAGAAACCTTCCCCTTATGTTATGTCCATCTTCGTCCTAACTATCGGTCCAGCTCCAACACGTTGATTTGGGCCATGTTTCGAGTTAAGCCCCTACTCCTGGCTCAATATGCTTTTTTTTTTTTTTTTTTTTTTTTTTTTTTTTTTCTAAACAATTTGAATATATCATTATTTCCAAAACCATCCCCACAATTCGTGATTAGTTCTTAGATTTATTAAAAATACATAAAAAAAAAAAGCTTTAGAGAAATAAAAATAAATGAAGCAAACATAGAAGAGGTCAATAGAATAATTTTATTATTATTTTTAATTATTGAAACAAATAGCATAAAAAACAACTGCGTAGAGTCCAACAAACAACCATTCTCTTAAGTGGTGGAGAACTACCTTTTCTACCAACATTTCTAGATCGAAGATGTGAAATTAACAAAAAATAACTCTGTGACTATCATAAGCAGTTGCGTCATTCATAAGGCAATGAACAACACCATTTGCAGAGTGCAAACACCAAATACAAAACAATCCAATATCTTCGGTCTCGGACATCAAGACTCTTGTCTAGTCAAAAGAGTAGTTTAAGTTAGCGTTGAGGTGACGTATAATTATAGATGTGGATTTTTTTTTTTTAAAAAAAGATGTAATTGGAATAGAAAGTAGGTGAGGGAAATTTTGATAAAAGGATGTATGGGAGCGTTTTGGAGGACAACTAGGCAGTCCCCATTTGTGCCGACAATTTATTGCCTTTTTCTCTTTTTTTTTTTTCAATAATAATAATAAATTATTAAAGATTTATATTTATGTAATTGTTATTTTTGGGTTGAATTTTTGTCGCGTGCTTCCGGTTACTAGACATTGGTGTTTCCGTAGTTCCCACTTATGGCCACCGCCTCACCCTTCCGATCTTCTTTTTCAATTTCATTTTTTATTTGTTTTTCCAATCTTTTTTTTTTCTTCTTTTTAAATAATCATTTCATACACTCATTTGTTTTATTAACATCTCTAAATCCTACTGCCCATAAATTCACGTATTTTCTTGCTAAATTTCGTCATAAATAGTTCGAGTTTTTTTTTTTTTTTTTTTTTTTTTTTTTTTTTCGGAAAGAAATTCCACTCCACCCCCCACAACTGAAAAAAAACCCCAAA
>JBBPDJ010000014.1:10302188-10315024 GCA_037974625.1 Cucumis cinereus
GGGGGGGGTTTGGGGGGGGTTTTTGTGTTTTTGGTTTTTTTTTTTTTTTTTTTTTTTTTTTTTTTTTTTTTTTTTTTTTTTGCTTTTTTGTTTTGCCTTTGCCTTCTATCTCATCAAACATAAAGCTGAAAGACCATCTCTCATCCTAATTGGATTCCTTCACTCTCCATTATTATTTTGTTATTTTCTTTAAGAAATTTTAGTTTAAAGAAAAAGACTAACAAACCTAAGTTTACTTTACTTTTCTATATATGTTTAGCCATTTGGGTGCAATGGTAATTTTATTAGTTATGTTATGAGAAAAAGAAAGCATTTTGTTATGTATAGTTTGGGTTATTAACATCAATCTTACCTCCGACAAGAAAATGGAGAATTTCGTTACTATATAAGTAAAGTGTCGAATATGGTTTTTCGATGCCAAAAAATATTGACCAAGACTCCAAAACGCATCGAAATATGATCTCTCAAAAGTTCATCACATGTGGCATAGGCGTTAGAAGACACTGTGGGAAGAGCATCTGTTAATACCAAAAGCGAAATCTTCAGTAACAGGACTATCACCCAATGTTGTCTGGTAATAGTTGAGACATATATACTCTTTCGAAGAAGAAAGTTGTAGTCATCGAAATAAAATGAGGATAATGGTCGATGATTTTTAAGACCATTTACCAATATCTATTTAACGTCTCGTACTTTATAAAAGGTGTTGGGAGATATTGATCTTTCCGATAGTATCTTAAATGTACTATTAGAACATACTTCCCCAACAAAATTAACGTACCAATTTCTCCTGATAACAATAAATACAACGTCGAAAGAAGTGTTACATCTAAAAACTTTGTTATACGACGTTGATAGATAGTTTCATCTCCCGCCACCATGAAAAAAAAAAAAAAAAAACCTTTTCCCCACTGTGTGGTTGTCACAGCACCGAATTAATTTAAGGTTTAGGATACTTATTTTCGTTTAGTTTTTATTGATTAATTAGAGTTTTTTTTTTTTTTTTTTTTCCATTTTGTTATATAGGAACCATATAAACACATTGAACCACATTTTGTGGTTGTTGTACTAAAAAATTTAACAATGTGTTGCTCTTTTTGCACTTTTCTGTTAGAGGCTTTTTTTCATGTTTATATATTCTAAAATATTATATAAATTTAGTTCTACCATTTTTTAGGGTTTATTACATAAATTTTTAATCTTTTAAAGTTTTTTTTTTTATCCCGAAAGATACATTGAACAAAAACGATTGAGGCCGAAATGAGAATTGAAAGCCCAATGTGGAATGATGAACCCTAACACCATTATTATTATTATTATTATTATTATGATTCTCAATCTTCATTATACCCTAAACCAACACTTCAATCTTACTTATACAATTACATCTTTGTTTTCACTGATTATTCAGAAATAAGATAAAAACAATAAATAAGCATATAGATAAAATATAGCAGAATTGTCAAAAATTACATAATTGATAAAATATTTATAAAATATAACAAACTTTTAGATTCTATCAATAATAGACATTAATAGATACTGATAAGCTTCTATTAGTTTTCTTTGAAGTAACTTTTCTTTCCTGTTGTTAAATAATCCACCGTTACTATAATTATGTAATGCCTTGAGTTTAGGAAAGGAACATGAATTAACTAATATTACATTTAAATAAGAAGAATTTTGAGGATAGGAAAGTAAAGTTAAAAACAATTTAAAAGAATTGAAAGTTATTATTTATATCAACAAAGTGCACTTTTCTTTTCGGGAGCTCAATCATAGTAGTTCTAAAGTTAAGCGTGCTTCGCTTGAAGAAATTCTATATTGGAGAATGTCAGGACTTTCAGTTATCATAGTTTCCTTTTATTCATAAACTACGTAGGAGACTATCGAAGCCTTTAGTTATCATAGTTTATTCATTCTTATATTTACAGACTACGATAGATTATCATTTATATCTATATCATGATCCAGATAGAGTACCCTATCACAATCCATGTAGATAGACTAATATTTTGGTATATTTTGTAAACATTATGATTAATTTTGCTATATTTAAACATAACCCAAAAAAAATTTCAATCATAATTGTTCTCAACTAATTGATTGGGAATCAATGCCAAACACCAAAAGTGAGCATCAGTACATAGGATAAAGTGTGAAACAAAACTTAAAATTCAAGGGTAAAAATGCAATATTTAGAAATCTAACGACTAAATGGAAAGCAATAGAATACAATCATCAATACTATTTACCTTTCAATCAACAAAATTACAGATGCCATCTACAAAAGTTCAAACAATTTCCAATGTTCCACTCTGCTCTGTTTTAATCACTCCATACACTGTAGAATTCAAATATGAATTGTGAAGTCCACAAGGACAACAATACTACCAAAACTACAATAAAATTACCCAAAGAAATAAGGATAGTTTTTCACCATTTGTATTTCTACAATACTTTGTATAACATCAAAATCTTGGCTTTACTTCAATGCTTACCGTGGTGACGAGGTAAACGTCCATGACTAAGATGGAGAATGGCAGCCTTCCCAAGATTTCACGCAGACAATGGATTGTTCGGATGTAGGGCTTCTTGAAGAGTTTTCACTGCACTATCATAAGATACAAACCCCATAAACCAGAATTCATGATTGTCAATGGAGATAACCTGTATGAACTTTTCAGCTGGTTTCGCTTTGCTTGTTGATGGGTTGACTGCTTTTAGGTGATGCAGTGGGATCACCACCTATCATATAACAGAAGATACAGATGATTTTCAATCAATTTTCTTACAAACTAGGAGATATACAAGGCAGATATGGCCGTGGATCAAGCAAAGAAGAGGACGCAACTCCAAATGTAGGGCTGCATCATGATCCATAATCTAACAAAAGTATACATTCATAATGAACACAACACGTGAAAAACATGCATCATCAAATCCTAAAAAAAGAAGCTACAGATCAACTGAGGAATCCTTTGATCAACACTCAGCAGATGATTAGAATCAAATAAAATGTGTGTGATATATTCGGATTAATGAACAAAAGGCTAAATATATCTTTGTTTGAATCAATAAAAGAAGATGACCTTATTTCTTTGTAAATTGTGTTGGTATTGTAAGGTGTTCCAAAAATTCTTAAACCTAAATGCATAACCTTTTGACTTAGCAGTAGATCCATAACAGACTTACAATGAAATTTCATTGACCAAATGATTGATACAAAAAAAATGTTTGTGATATATGGGCTTTTCTTTGTTAAGGGTTTCATGATTCTGGGTTTAGCTTTGAAGCATTCAAACAGATTCAAGAAGAAACTGGGTGGATTATGCAACGTAGAGCAGTTAGACTCTGACTTGACTTTACTCGTATAAACACTTAATGCAGTATTACCCATCATACCTAGTTAGTGTTCCCAAATGGGTCAAATCCCAAGTTCTAGTTTCCTCACTATTTAAAATATTCATAGCCCATCCTTCACATCTTCTTCACTTAAATTTACGTCAATTCAACCAAAACTTTAGTATCACCTAATTCTCGAAGGCTTAATGAACAGTAAAGTACGCTTAAACAATTCAATTTTACCTTGTAAAGGCTCCATTGAGTCTCCTCACCCACTTTGTATGAAAGAGGATTGTCACTACAAAAGGCAAGTTTAGCCGTTGATATGTACAAAGTTCCCATCACTGGACCAGCTGATGTGGACAAGTAACATGCATATGCCTTCTGAAGTTTCTCTTCAGGTGTATTCTCAAAAGTCTGTCGGAAGATTTTCTCATAACCACCTTCAGCGAGAACTTTCGTCCCCTGAGCAATTCTTCCCACAGCAGCATCAGCAAAGCTAGGCCCTGTTTTCACTGGTTCGAAACAAAATTGTTTCAGTTTCATTATTGGTTAACAGAAGCAGGTAAAATGTTCGAAAAACAGCAATAGAGAATATTTTAAAATCGTGTTATTTGCAATCACTATCCCAAGCATTTAGTTCCAAATGAAGATGGGCAGGAACTGCTTATAGTGCCAGATAAAAGGTAATCCAAAATTCAAGTTCAGGAAATAAGAAGAACGCGATTCATTCAATAGAATGTCACAACACATAAAACAGCAGAGCATATAATGAAAATGAAACATTAGAGAAATAGTTCCAAGAAATGCTTAATGCCAGAATCCTAAGCCGAACAACTGTAGGTTTTCAAAAATCTGTGTTCAAATGAACTTGACATAATATTGCAATCAAACTGGGGATACAATATCGTATATTATCAGATTGCTATAAAATCTCATCTCAACCATCTACAGGTTCATCATGTATTAAAATTAAATTCAAGTTAATCAATAGTGATGAGAAGCTCAAGACGCGTTGATTATTAAAAAGAATTAAGGGTTTACAGTGCTGCCACATATTCCCAGCAAGATCCTCGGCCTTCTTGGTTGCCTCAACCGCTCTCTTTCCCCATCTTCCAAGCATCACCTTCACGGAATCCATTGAATCTGATCATACATCAAACATGCACATCCATTGAATATGAATTTCATATAATTCATAACGCTCAATAAATATTCATATCTAGGGAAATCGAAAGCACTTACGCTTGGAGGAAGAAGGATTTCCATGGGCTGGAGCTGCAGAAACATAGGGATTGGCTTCAGTCGGCAGAGTGGTGGCATTTCCCTCGGAGATCGGAGCACGAGCCTCGCTGTTTGGCTGAGTTTGAGGTGGAGGCGGAGGTGGATTTTGGGGTTGGGAGCCCATGGGGACGGTGGTCCAGTTCTCCGGCAGCGGCGGGGGAGCAACGTCGCTAGGATCAAGCTTGGGGTAGGGAGAATAGTCGCCGGAACGATTGTCGGTAATTGGATCCGTATGATCGGAGTGTGAGGGTTTGGGAGGAAGGGGATTGGATGAATCGGGGGGAGGCTGTGGCTGAGACTGAGTCATTTGAAACGATATCCGGCGACGGTGAAATCAACGGGAAGAAATGAACTTTTTTTGGACGGTGTTTTAATTCGTTTCTTCCTATCTAATGCTGGATTTAATTTGCTTTCTTCGTCTTATATTTTATTAATTTTTATAGGGAGAATTAAAGATAATGTTTCTTTTTATTATTTTCATGAGAGATAATAATTAAAAAAAATAAAAAGAAAACCGACAACGCAAAATACGTGGAAGCTTTTTAACGGTTGGAAATTGATGGGTCAAACCGTCAAATGGTCTTGGTTTGAATTTTGAATTCTTTTTGTTTATTTTTCTTTTTCCTTTCTTATTATTTTTTAGAAATAATAAAAATAAACTTGAAAAAGAAAAATATATAGGAATTAAATTGTTAAGCTGGACACGTATGGTTATTAAGAAATGCAGAATTTGTAAAATGGAAAATAAATCAATATTGATGGAATTATAAACTAATTTGTACAAATATGCCTTTTTTTTTAATTAAAAATAAATTAATAGTTCTATTATGGAGATTCGAAATAACTTGTTTTTTAAGCAATAATGGTGTTTTGGGAAGATTTTGTTGCAACGGTTCTGTAGTTAATAAAAGATCCAATAAAAGTGGGAATAAAATATCCAATGTCACTTTCTCTAGGGCAAAAGACAAACCAAAAATCACAAGACAATTCTAATTTATAGTTTATACTCCCAATTTAGTATCTTAATATTAGAGTGTGAACTTAATGTTAGTGAATAATTCTACTTCTCTAGTAAACACATGCTAAATTTAGTATTACTTACACTTACATTAGATTAAAAAAAATAATAATAAAATTGAGATTCAAGACCACAAAACCAAGCCCAAGATTGAGAAGGTGAACATTGGGGTACGATTTGACTTGACCTCGTCGAAGTGGGCCTTCTTAGCCAAAGGTTGTGCAATTCACACACCCGACTTGATATCGAGTCGTGACTAGAAAATGAGGTATTTGATAGTTCCAATAGATTAGAACTACAAGAATAGAACCCTTACATCTTTCTCCTCATATCAAATTGTTGTTCTTATAAAGTCTTGCTTCGTCCTAGACATTTATTTTGTAGTAATTTTACTTTTTTCTTTTTAAGTTAAGAAACATAAAGTATTAAATTAAAACTTCTTAAATAATAGAAATTAAATCGAGAAAATAGATCACATCATATCATAATATATACCACTGTCAATTACTTATCAATCTGTGCTAGTAACTTTTACCAATTTTTTGAAATTAAAATTTGGCTAATCGTTTTAATCCTTGTTTAATGTTTATTTCATACAATCTTGTACCTTCAAGGGTTTTAATTATATTTTTATACGTCTAATAATATAAAACAACCCATAGTGTTGGTTAGAGCTATTTTTTTTTTAAAATGAAATCGATAATATAATGATAATAATTTAATTTTAGAGAAAAATTTAATGTAAATACCTCTTCAAAATTTATAAAAGCAAGATTAATAGTTTTTTTTTCCTGAAATGAACAAGTAATTTTTGAAAAAATTTAACCATAGTTAAACTACCAATAAAAACTAACTTTAACCTTTGTTGAAAGTACAATGACATAGGGAGATTAAAATCGTCTCTACATCATGATTTTTTTTATTATATATCTTGCTATAAAAATGAAGATTATATTATAAAACTATCAATATAATAATTATAATTCTTTTTTTTTTCTATGAATAAAAATGCATAATTGATACTCCAATTATACTTTAGACAGCTATTCTTCGGTCTCATCTAATATCTTTGAAATCCTCTTAATGAAACTCTCCATAACCTCCAAAGCTTTATCATCTACAAATATAAAATAAAATTGATAGTCTAAATTAGCATCAGAAATTGAGTAAATGTATATTTAAGCAAAAGTGAAATTAATTTAAATTTTGCATTACCTAGTCTTGGTATTGTATGGCCTTTAGGATGAGTTATGACTGTTGGTTCTATGTATGATTCTAGAAGCTTCTTTCCATGTGGCATTAAGAAGTCTTCCTCACCTGCCACCATTATTTTAACAATTTCTTTAACCATAAGTTTGATGAGTTGATTAAATAATTCAATTTTTAAGTTGTAATTAAACATTTCATATAGCTTTAATAAAAATAAATCAAATAATGGCATCTTAAATTAAATAATAAATGTGATTTCACACTTAACAACCTTTCCATACTATTACTGTCCCATATTCAGCCAGGACCACTAAAAATCAATTAGCTTCCTTTTTTATTATTATTATTTTACTTTTAGAAAAATATGAAAAAACTTCACATGAATAAATAATAATAATAATAATAATAATATAGATTTTTTCATGGACTTAATTACTCGATCCTTACAATTATATAATTAGAAAATTTATCAAAATGACCCTAATTCGATTAATTAGGGCAAGCTGTCATTTAACTTCGAAACTAAAGATATTGTAGAAAGTTGTAGACCAATGACAAAAATTTTTGAGTGTTTTGTTTGTTTTAAAAAAGAACAATGGAAAGAATCAGAATATTTGAAAAAGCAGAGTGTAAGGACAAAAAAATCATGTGGAGGTACCTAGAAAATGGAGGGATGGGCATCCAATTGGCGTCGAGTAAGCTTTGTCAGCCACAGATTCCGATCTGAATTTCGCACCGCTCACGATGATCACGAATTTGATCTTCGGGACTTTCGTCAGAGCAATTCCCTGCAACCATTAATCAACGGCACCGCCGTGTCAGAATCTCAATTTTGTAGAATTCAAATGAAATATTTGTGACAGCTAAGAACAGAGCAGGCTGTTGTTAATTGGGTTACCTTAGATTGAAATCCCGGCAGAGCCGCGGATAATATCGCCCCCTGAAATAGCGAAATTCAACAACAATTTGACGCTGGATTAGGATCCGTTTAAGTAATTAGGAAAAGAACAGAGGAAGATGAAATTACCTGTGAGAAACCGAGGAATCCATCGAATGGTCCGTGCTTAATCATGTAATCCTCAATGAACGAGAGACACTCGTCGAAATTCCTATATTCTGTAAACTCCTGTAAGGGAAAAAGGGAGGAAAATAGACAAATTAAAGGAGAGGTTTATGAATTTAGAAGGAAATCGAAATTAGGCGAAGCAATCGTACTGGACTGAATTGGAACCACTCGAAATAGGGAGGATCAAAGATTCCTTGGACGTCGGATTTTCCTTCGGCGGGAAACGGAGCGTCGAGGAAATGGAGATCGAGTTGATCGAGGACAGAAGGCGGCCATTTTCCGACCTGTTTCTTGAGGATTGCTGCACTGGTACGGAAGCCATGGAGGCAAAGAAATCTAGGTTTTCTCAAGAATTTACCATCGGTTCCCATGATTGGAATTGTGGAATTGGTGTGAGAAATTGATGTGAAGAGAGGGAAGGGAAAAATGAAGACATTTAAAAAGCAATTTGTAGGGCATTCATCCTTTCCTCTTTCTCCTCACCGGGAAACTTCTAATTGGGACTCGTTTTAAAAATGACTTACCATCAAAGCAAATAAATAAATAAATAAATACGAACGTGCTGACGGGAGGGTGTTTATTTTATTTTATTTTATTTATTGGGAAAAGGGCATTATGCACCTGAGTGTGAGTTGGTGCTTTTTCGGCTAAAATTCATTCTATTAAAAGACAATAAAACGTTTCATTCTAAAATATCTATTTCCTTAAACTTTGTCTTTTATTTAAACAGATCATTTTATATTTTCAAGATTTGGAATATCATTAATATCACTAATTTAAAATTTTAGAGACTGATTGTAAATATTTGTGGAAATTCAGAGATTTTTCATATTTTTTTATCTTTTGGTTTGATTAGTTTTGAGATTTCTAAATAATAAGTTTTTATTTCAATTTTGTTTATAAATTTTCAAAAAATAATCTCGACCTTATTTCTTTCTATACTTTGTTGAAATAGTCACTTCTAATATTTAGCTTAAGCATTGATCTACGATAGATTTGGCACTATACATAAACAAGGATTCCTTATGCAGGTTAGTTCCAATAACATCAAGATCAGACTAGAGGGAAGTGGGCTAGAGGTCAAGGCTATTGGACATACGTGGAGCAACTCAAAGTAGACTAGATTTGAGTGCCAACATAAATCAATGCTCAAGATTGAAAGTGAGTAATTTGTAAAAAAAAAAAATTGAAGCTCGAAGCGTATGTCTTGAAACCTATAAACTAAATTGAAATCAAACTCATAATTTATTAATTAAAAGTATGACATTTTCGAGAACAAACAAAAATTTAACTCAAAATTTAAGCGCAAAAGTAAATTAAAATGACATTTTTTTTCTAATAATAAATAAAAGAATATAGTGGAGTAGATATTAATGGGGTAATTTTAATTTACACCGTTTAAGTTTTGTAGATTTAATGTATTTAAACTCTAAATTTAGAAATTGTGTCAATCATGACTCTAGATCTCTCGAGTAAATAAAATTGATTTACTCTTGTTTCAAAATTATTAAGACATATTTCTTACACTTATGCGTTACATTTTCTTACTAATATGTAAGGAATTAATTTAAATAAGTTTGAGCTATGTTTTAAATGGAATTGAGTGACAACATTTACAAATCACTAATAAATGGTCTCATTCAATTTAGATAAAAAATAAAATAAAATTCAAAATTTTAATGGATAGAAAATGATTAATTTAAGATTTTAATAAGTAATATTTATTTTATAGCAACAAAGTTCCTATGGGGATTGTAATGAAGGTTCTTTAAGTTAATTAAATGCCTAAGGCTAACTGAATTTGTAGGTATTTAAAGCAATCAATTTTGAAAGGAACTAATTAATTATGATCAAATAATCTTCCATTAATTGTTTTTTTGTTTCTTCCGTTTAATTTTTGTTTGATAGACGTGAAATTTGATATCTTTAAAAGGTATATCACTTAATTAATTAATATAGTTAAAATGAAGTATATTAGCCGTGTATCATCTGCATATAATTAACATCGAATATATTAACTAACTAATGAACTTGATATTTAAAGTATACCCTTAATACATTGATGCCAATTGAATACCAATATTCTTCATTTAGATATATCAATTGAGTAGCGAAATTAATTAAAGAATGATGATATTTAGGCTTTTAACATTTTAATTTTTGGATTGTGTCATTTTAAAATTTTATTTTAATTGTTTAAAACTAAATTTTAATAATGTGGGATAAAAGTGTAAAATTAAAGACCGTGATTAGATTTGATTTTCATTTAATCTAATTGATTAACATTTAGTGAGGCATTTATTGAACCATTGAGAAATATCTAGTAGGGTAGGCTCACATTACATTATTTAAACATGTTAATTGGATGGTATAAGATAGACACAATGATTAATTTGGTGGTTCCAACCCACTCGAAATAGTTTTAAAATCTATTTTCTTGAACTTAAATGTATTTTATGATAAACGTTTAAATTAATTTTCATACGTTCCTTTTTTGTTAAATTTAATTTCCTTCCTCTAATTAATATTCAAATAAGATATAATAATTAAGATTGATAATTATTAACGCATTCATTGAGTTTTTCTGCCTAATTGAACTAAAAAAAATGAGTCACATTGCTGATATTTCAACGGATTAAATTATTAATTGGGTGGTAAATTATAACCACTGATTAATTAATTGTCCACTTTAGAGTTATCTCTACTTTCTCAATTAGTTATAGATATTAATGTGTAAATTAAAATTAGGTATTGGATTGGTATTATATGTATTAGCAACATTTTTTTTTTAATGTTTAATAAAACAAAAATTATTTCTAATAAACTTTTATCGTTGATAAACTCTAACAAACAATATAGTCTATCATTGATAGACTTCAAAAGTTTGATATTATATTTTGATATATCTAAAAATTCTCTTACACTGTATTATCTTTGTTGATATTTTTTGTTTGATTGTTGTATTTTGAACCGTCCCATAAAATATTAGGGTTTGTTTGGAACAAGGAATGTTGATATGAGTGAACAATCGATGACTAAATGAAAATGAGATTGTGATTTCGTGAAATGGTGAGAAAAAAGGATTGAATTGAAACATGTAGGAACACAATGAGTTTGTTATTACAATTTTGTTCCAAAATGCCCAATCCATCCAAACATCAATTTTGGATTTCACTTAAGACGACGCTAGCCAAACCATAATGAAAATGAGTGTAATCGTAATATAATTTTATTAATGAATCAATTGTACTCAACCTTAATCACAAATGTAATTGGATTGGTTTTAATCGAGTTTACTTAAGATTTAAAATTTTGTCATATTTACTGTTACAGTTTACCATTCTTGTTAAGGGTCAAACTGTAACAATTACTCATATATTCTAATGTGTTACAATCCATGATCTTTCTCTAAAACAATAACAATCTTTGTGACTGTAACAATAGGACCAAATCTCTGGTTGTAAATTGGATTGAGCACGCTTTGCTCGCAATCAGTTTGCATTTTTTTATTACAAATTTGGATGTGGACCCCAATGCGTTAGTATGAATGTAAAAACAAAGTAAACAACATCAAAGATGATAATCAAAATGGGGTCCACTTTTTTATATTACCATTGATTTATTACTTTATAGTTGGGATAGACGTGACCTATATTACAATCTTATTCCACTACACCCACTTGATTAAGGTTTAGGTCAATTAATGATTTTGAAGAGGTATTGCAGGAAGTTATTGTTTTTAGCCATCAATATTGGTTTCTCCTTAATCTGTTAAAAGTGATGGAAAATACACTATTTTCTCTTTATTTTGTCCCAAGCGAGGGAACAAATGCTTAGGGGATGTTTGATGTGCAAGTTTGAAATCAAATGCCTGTGAGTTTTTCTGATGGGGTTCTTATGCATGAGAATTACAAATGTCTGTGTTTTGGATGCATGATTTGAAATTGTGAGTTTTTTATGTATGTGCTTGGGGTGAGTCTGTTTAGTAGTTTTTTTTTTGTGAATTGTATATCCTAAATTTTATAACGTATCAATTTTATAATTGATTTTTTTTCCATATTTTGTACCACTAATTCAATTTATTTACTCTATTGGCTTTCATGACAATAATGTAAAAACAATAAATTATAACATTCAATATAAAATAGAAGAATGAGAAAATGTATTTTAAAAAATACTATTGGGATTAAATCAATGACGTATTTGGAATGACTCAGAAAAAAAAAGTTTTTCAAAAATTCGTTTTATTAATTTTTTCAAGGTGGGCAACGGTCGGGTTGGTGGTCGGAAGTTCGTCGATGAAGTTTTCAGAAATGACACCCAATGGTCAGCCAATAATGATTGTTTGATCATTGACGATCATTTGTTAATAGGCACGACAATCAATCATTAACGATAACGATTGGTTGCCGATGATCAAGATGTTCACCAACGTTTGTTACCTATTATCATTGGTTAATCCTGAAGTCGGCCAACGTTTGTTGCCAACGGTCACCAATGATCATCGATAAAAAGTTGATGTAAATTTTTTTTCTAAAACTTATGACATTTTATAAAAAAAATATTCATGGGTTTGAAATTTTAATACTGAGAATTTTATTTCCATTATCTAAACATGGGTTTGGATTCAAATGTCAAACCTCCTAATTCCAAATCCATGGGCCAAACACCCCCCTTAAGTTGAGGTATGACGATAATATTAGGGGCAACAAGAAAAATGGCAAAATAAGAAGTTTCATTTTGAAAATTAGCAAAAAAATAATTTATATTATAAAAATAGCAAAATGAATTTTATAATTATTAATTATGAATTAATAATTGACCCAATTACCCCTAAGAAATATTCAAATCTTAACAAGTATTTCTAAAATTCAAATCCTAACTACCAAATCTTAATAATAATTAGAAAACCAA
>JBBPDJ010000014.1:10317576-10423041 GCA_037974625.1 Cucumis cinereus
AAACTCTTCTACTCAAGATACTATGAAAGTAAAATCTAATATTTCATTAGAGTGTAGTATTTAACAAAAAAGAATAGGAGATAGAATGATCTCCATAATTGTTGCTATTGTTTTTTATTTTTAAAATATTAATAGAATATTTAAAAAAAATAGAGATTTAGTAAATCTTCCATATTAAAGAGAGAGAAAATAGATTTAAATAAAATATTCAGTTACAATTCATCTAGATTTTCTTAAGGGTATTTTGGGATTATTGAAAAGTTGGAACAACCGTTATTCTCGAATTTGCTATAAACCTTATGATTTTTGTTTTCTGCTATAAATTAAAATGACCCTCCAAATTTTGTCATTTACTCCAATTCCCCATAATATTACTGGATTTTTCTCAATTTCCGGTGGACACACAACGGTTCAATACTCGATCCATTGGGCCATGAGGAAGCCCAGAAGGTCGGCTCCTCACATAAGTTGAGCTTCGTTCTCCAGCAGTCCAGCTCTACGCAACCATATAAATTTGTCGACTTTCGAACCAAAACGGCAGCCAATCACATCGAGAGAAAATGGCTCTTCCTATGACCGGCGTCATCACTGCGAAAACCTCCGCCGTCAATCCCCCCTTTTCCATTCCATCTTTCACTTCAGCCTCTCTCTGCACAGGAAAATCGAGGCTGAGGATGCTCTCAGCCTCCTCTTCTTCGTCTCTGGTGAAGGCGAGCCTGACCCACCGTCAAGACTCGCCGCATAATATGTCCTTGGATGCTCTGATCAAAGGGGATCGCAGAGAGGAGGTCGTCGGCGCCATTAACAGGTCTTTGTCCAACTGTCTATCTGAGACGAATCTCCACTTGACCGTTCCTGGGATTAAGTCCAAAACCAGGGGCAAGGTGATCATTTGCTGAATCAAAATAAGGTTCCCTTTTTCATTTTTTGAGTGAGTCATGTCTGTTTCCATTTTAATTGCTGGAGAAGAACTGATTAAATAAAAAGGCGAGATGGAAGAACTCTTTACCTTTGTCTCACACATTTTTTGTAGTGAATGAAATTTATTGATTTTACTAGTGTTCCCCACTGTACAGGTGAGAGATATATATGACTACGGGGATTATCTTATTTTGGTTACAACTGATCGACAGAGTGCTTTCGATAGAGTTCTTGCTTCCATACCCTTTAAGGGTCAGGTATGGAGATTCTTTACTGAATATGAGGGAAATCACAGTTGGTATTGGGAATTCGTTGGGTATGGTTAAATGGGTAACGACTGGACCTCAGCCTTTTAATTATTCGGTCTCTGTTTTGTTGGTTCTGCATTGTTCAGGTTCTTAATGAGACCAGCTTATGGTGGTTTGACAGAACACAGCACATCACTTCAAATGCAGTTGTGTCAGTCCCTGATAAAAATGTCACGATTGCAAAAAAGTGTTCAGTTTTTCCCGTTGAATTTGTTGGTTAGTCATCGACAAATTCTTAGTGTACTTCCATTTGAACCAAGTTGAGCATTGATAAGTATAGAACTTCTGCTATGTGAACATGAAAAAACATATAAAGAAATATAGGATAGGGAGGCAACTGCCGATGTTGCAACTTTTTCCAGTTACCAGAAGGAAAGATATTCTGTGTTGAAGTTGTTGATTATTTCGTTTAATGCCTTTTCCGGAGAATATACTTGTTCTTATATTTAGTGATCTTCAGGGAAGCATATTATATGATACAAGAATGACATGTCTATTCTTCATGATCGTTTTTTATCTATGTAAATGGATGTGTCCCCATGATTCAATGATGGTTCTGCGGGTCTTCAGTCTCAATTGGAAAGTGAAGACATTTAAGATTTACCTATGTTTTATTGACATTGTTGCCATATATCCGTAAAAGGTAAACTTCATTTTTGGTGTAGTTAGAGGATTTGTCACTGGAAGTACTGATACATCATTATGGACGGTGTACAAGAACGGGGTGCGAAACTACTGTGGAAATGTTCTTCCTGATGGTATGTATTCTTTTTCTTTTTGTCTCTTCCCCTTTGAACTTTTTGCTGATCCATGTAATCGCCTCTCAATTATAATAGGCTTGGTTAAAAATCAGAAGCTGTCTTCCAATATACTTACTCCAACAACCAAGGCTGCTACTCATGATGTTCCTGTGACACCAGATGAGGTATACCCTTATGTTATGAGCTAGTAGGTTTTAGGCATTATTTTTTTTAACTAGCTTATTAGATGTTATTTAAGGCCTGTTTGGATTGAATAGAGGAAAAAATGATTTTCAAAAAAGTCATTTTTATAAACTCTTTTGATAAAAATTGTTTAAAATACAGTTTGAAAGTGTTTCAAAAGCTATTTTGAGTGGTTGTCAAACATTTCAATTTTTTCCAAAATGACATATTTTTAAAATTGAACGGTTGAAATGTTAAATGAAACACACCCTTAATATATGTTTGAGTCAATTTCCATGGTAATTTATTAACATGCTAGCATTGCAGATCATTGAAAGGGGGCTGATGAGTCAAGCTGATTATGAAGAAGCAAGTAGAAAGGCTTTAAGCTTGTTTGAGTATGGACAGGTAACTTTGTTTTGTTACAGTTCCCATCTTTCTTGTTGAGACAAATTATGTATGGTGTTTTTTTTAGGTTTCAAAGATTTTTTGTAACTACAAGTTCAATCGATGGTGGCCACTTACCTAAGATTTAATATCTCATGAGTTTCCTTGACATCCAAATGCTATAGAATTAGGCGGGTTGACCCATAAGATTAGTCAAAGATCTTTTGTAACTTTTTCAGAGCACTATTTTACGTAGTTGGAGCTGGAGCCCATTCTTTTAATGGAGTTTCCTTTTTGTAGGCTTGGTTTCTTCTACGCCTTTATTCTTTTATCTTTCTCCAATAAAAGTTATTTTTTAAAAATTTTCATATTGTCAGTCAATGGTTCAATTCATGGTGGCCACCTACCTAGAAATTAATTTCCTACGGGTTTCCTTGACGCCCAAATATTGTAGGATCCGGTGGGTTGTCCCGTGAGATTAGTCGAGGTACACGTAAACTGACTCGGAAACTCACGGATATTTAAAAAAACAATTCATATTGTCCAAAGAAGTAAGTTTAACATTCTCTGATCTTGATCTTTCAGAAAGTGGCTCTGGAGCATGGTATGATTCTGGTTGACACAAAGTATGAGTTTGGAAAGGGAGAGGATGGCTCTATTCTTTTAATTGATGAGGTTCAATAGTCTTGTTATCAATTTTAAATTTTTTTTTTTTAGACTTCACATATCTTGTTAATTTGTGCAAATATTTAAGCTATTATTACAAAGGACGATTCTTTCCCTACTTGTAATTGAAGGTGCATACACCTGATTCAAGTAGATACTGGATTGCACAGTCCTATGAGGAACGCTTTCAAAATGGTCTTGAACCTGAAAATGTTGACAAGGTGTGTTTTCTTTTGGTATTATTCAGACATTACTAAACATGTCGGTAATATTACCTTTTGCATATTTTATTACCATCTGCATTAGTGTACTGACTTAATTATCTGTATAGGAATTCTTGAGGCTTTGGTTCAAAGATAATTGCAATCCATATGAAGATGAGGTATAGTATAGTTTTGATATTTTCTCTCTACTATTTAGTTAAATGATTAATTATTGATAGCTTGCCATTTTGGTGACCTATGTTCAGGTTCTCCCAGAGGCTCCTGAAGAGCTTGTCCGTGAACTGTCGTGGCGGTATGTTTTTTATTCCGCTTGACCTTAGTTAATCTTTTCATTTGTACAAATATAATAGCAAGGAGAACAAGCTACATTCTGTAATATTGTCCGTCCTAAATGTTGACTTGATATTCTTGTTCATGATGGCAGATATATCTTCTTGTATGAGACAATAACCAAATCAAAATTTGAGGTGCCATTGTCAGAGGTAGATAGATTTCCTATTAAATTGGTCTCTATTAGTATCAGTTTATATCTAAACTATTTGGTTGATTGTATAACTATTTTCGGTTTTATGCAGGAACCTGTACATGATCGGATATCACGAAATGTTAAAACGGCACTAGCAGCTCTAAAATGATCATAGAGGTTAAAGCTGAGTTATCAACATTAATATACTTGACGAAACTTGGTTACCCTGTGTGGCGCGTGCTGTGTTCCATGTGCCATAGATGTAACTTACAGAGATTGAGGGATGAAACTTTCTTTTTTTTAAAATTAATTTTATTGAATAATGAAACTTGTGAAATATGTGATGTGAATCCTAATTGAGGTAATGTTATTGGCATAATGGTAGGCCATGAATGTAAAATTTTGAACTTGAGGAATTTCAAATTCATATATTTCCAATTGTTGAGACAACATCTTTTTGAATATTTCATAAAAGATGTATAAGATGAATATGTCTTACAGGTAACTTTCAACTACAGAAAATGTATTCTCAGCTGGAAATTCATCCCATTGCTAGGAATTTGCAGCTGCATTTGCCTTTTCATTCCCAATTATTGCTTCTTAGTAATATGGACTCTGCCAACAGATTAACCAGAAAGGTTGAGTAATTGTATCACATGATAGAACAAACTTTGTAAGAAGTAAGACCAGTTTAATTGAATAGTCGCCAGTTTGATTATTTATGAAAAATACATCTATTCATAGACTGCAACTTACAAAGTGTTTTTTAAGGAAACAAAAATTTTATTGATGTGATGAAGTTACATAAGGGAATTCAATGAATTACAAGTGAGCCTGAGATTAACCATAAACTTTGCATATAATACAGGAGCTCTGAGAGATGGAGACCCATAGAGAACGCTTTTGTAGCTTGTCTTGTATGTTGAGACAGAGTGTGGTATGGCCCAATTCCCAAATGGAAAACTTCACCTTTTTACAAGCTCAGATAGATTGGTACAAATGTCTGCAGCTCACATCATTCTTGGAAACCAAAAAGGTCGTGTGAGGGATTTAGCTGCAAAAATCTCATTTTCTTCAATTTCCAGCACCATACATCAGACTGGGCAGTGAGGAAGGTAAGTAACAAGCGCATGTGAGAGGGTGGTGTCCCTAAACACGGTTGGAATTTCTTTGCTAGAAGAAATCTGAAGGTTAACGATGACAGTTCAACCATGCAAAATCTTTCAACTTGACAAAACTATATCAATTCCAAAATAAAAGGCAGTTTTATTATGGTGGTATACCAGCCTCCTATTATAGAAATGACAGTTTCAATTGGAGCATAGAGATGAGTAAAGAGATTCGTATGTATAGCTACTTCAGTCCCTGCCCATTGTTTCTCGAACGTAGGAATTATTATGTTTGGGATTCGTTGTTATCCAGTGACAAAATTAATAGCTCTATCCACGTTTTGTTGGCTTCTCACCCACCCCTCCATGAGAATCTCCCATGTCTTATAATTCGGACTACCACCTCTCCCCAATGTGTGCCTATGCAATGACTCAGCCTTCTCTAACAATCCATTTCTCACATATGCACCCAAAAGAACATTGGACACTCTAATGTCATAGTTGCGACAATTCAATTCCCATTCCTTAAATACTTTCTCTGCCTTATCCATTTCTCCTAGCTTCACCAAACACAGCAATATACACATGTAATTAGCACACGTGGGGTTGCCACTTACAGCTTTACTAGCTCTCCAAACTCGAAAAACTCCCTCCTTATCCTTCAAAGAAGCATATAACGTGATTAAGAAGAAATATCCAAGCCTATTACATGGAGATAGCTTCTTCTCAGCTCCTTTTAAGGCTGCAAATGCTTTGTCAACAAGGCCTTCCTGTATATAAACTTTAGCCAGAGTACACAAAGTGCTCCATCCCACTTGAACATTCTTATCAGTCAGCATTTCTTCAAACGCCAACTCGATTGATCCAACCCCATATACCTCACTGCAAGCATTCATCCAAAGGTTGTATGAGAGAACATTCCGCGGTATTTGATTTTGCTTCATGTCCTTTATCACAAGAGGAACTTTCTCATTTTGAGATGTGGCCACATACAGCTTCATCATCTCATTGTAAAGATGATGGTTCACAACCAGTCCCAAGTCCCTTAGCTTCACCATGAAAGCCTCAGCTTTTTCAGTGTTCCTCTCTTTGACATAACCATGAAGAAGAGGGAGAGATGAAGCTTTCTGAGAAGCTATGGTGGGCAATTGATTGAAGTACTCTTCAGCTTTCAATAAACCGTGGGCTTTGATTGTCAATTCCAATCTGAGAGCATGTTCAGCCGGGGACATGTGAAAATTATCTTGAGTTTCCATCGACATTAGTGCCTGAATGTAAGAATGTATTGAATATGCATTTCTATACGTTACAACAGAAATCTATAGTGAAATGCAGTACTTTTTGGTCTTGCTTCTATTCTTCAAATGACATAAAAATCAAGTAAGAAATTTCAATTTCTAACCTCTAGTGCACGCTCAAAGCGCTTCGATTTGCAGAACTTCTTGACAACACGCCGGAGCTTAGTGATTGAGGTCCTTTGACCTTCACAGTTACCACTTTGAAGCACGGTGTTCACACTACTCCGAGGTAACTTGAGCTTCATAAATTTCTGCTTGAAGTTGTCATCGTCGCCACCATTTTGTAGGGTTTTGGAAGATACAACAGAAATGGTGGCCAAAGAGGAGACTGGCGAAGTAAGTGACGATATAGACCTCCATGCTTGAAGAAGGAAGTGAATTCTGTATTTATAGAATCAACAACTCTTTGGTTCAGACCAGAAGTAGACAATGAAAAGATGAAACTCGGAGTTCATGTAATGATAGCAAGGAAAACAGAGAGGTAGAAGTACAAAACTTACCGTCCGGTGCCGGAGCGGAGAGGCATCTTCATCATCGATTCGGTTCGAGCGGCGTCTTCTAAAGCGCGGAGCCACTGCGTCATCGATTGCTTCGCTCGCGTTGGCGCGAAGGAATATCATGATCGTCTCTTTTGTGGGTCCGAAAAACCGACGGTATAAATATTGCCCTAAACCGGCGGCTTAACGCCTTGTTAATCAGCGCCGTTCGATATTTCCTTTTTTATGGTTTAAACCCTCCAAAACTCCAAAAAGCGATCTCCATACTGTTAGCGAGCGATGCATAAGCATAACATAGCACACTAAACCCACGGAGTTCCTGGTGGGAGTATTGAACATCGTGCTTTGCCGGCGACCGGTGAATTAGTTTCATTTTCGTCGTTCGAGTTCATACGATTGGTCTTCTGTCACATTCAACCTGTTGACGCAGTTCTGATTTCTTAATACATTTAAGTTCTGGTGACTGGTTATTGTATTTCTGCTTGTTTCCCGCGATTTTGCTTCATTATGAAACGCCTCGGCTGGCTAGGGCTGGTGAGTTTATACGTATCAATATTTATGATCAATTGTCTTCATCAGTGCTCTTTATGAACGTTGTCTGATGCTATTAAGTATAGTGCCGGCGGCAATTACTTTCATCTGAAGGCGTAGGGCCGTCCATTGACCTACGACTCTCGCTCGGAAAAGTTTCATCGTTACGCCAGTTTTTTTCATGTGCTCGAGGTAATTCCTTGGTTTCCATCTTCAACTGAAGGGTTGATGAATTCACTATTTCGGAGTTACTAACACTCTTTCAAGCAACTCATTTTCTTTCTTCTTCTCTCTTTGTCTCTTCCATTCATTTTGTTCTGAACATCTGAGCTTGATTTTCTGTTTTGTTGCTTCACTTTCTCGGGTTCTACATGTAAATTAGCGTTGCAAGCATTTCCTTCTGCCGTCTGGAACGCTCCTGACTTTGCCACAGCATTACCGGCGAGTAGATGTTTCATACATGCCACAGGTGTTTCATACTGTACAATCCGAATATGTACTGTACTATTGAAAACTTGCTCATCTAGACACTATCGTTTTATGATTGTCTCTAGGATCATGTCGTTCTATCGAACGAGATTACTATGAAATTCTGGGGGTTCAACACAATGCTAGTCGAGAAGAGATTAAAAAGGCATATCATGCGGTGAGTGGATTGTAGCTTCTATTTTTCGTTTATACATGTGTGTGCAGATATTTTTGTCAAACTTCCCCCTCAACTATGGCATTACCTTCAATGTGCGAAGAAAATGTCTTGTATAGTTGTATTCTATGCATTATATTCATCAGTAGCTTATTTCTATGGGTTCTTGAACTTTTATACGTACTTTGTTTTAGTTTGATCTTTATTCAAAGTTCAATAAATACTTGTTTTGAGTTCTAGTCCTAAAACTTCTTATATTGTCTTTAATAAAAAGTTTATTTAGTAATTTTGAGATTTCATAATAGACTTGAATTCATGTAGCTTGGAATACAGGTTTACATGATAGCATGCAAAATTTATACTAAATTCTATCAAGCATTTTAATGAAAAAGACTCATTTCTGATTAAAAATTGCTAATAACATTGATGAAAATTCTGCGTGTTGTTGATCAATTGAAGTGGCCACATTTCTTGTGACCTCTTATATGCCCTTTCTTTGCAACGGATACTTCTTCTTCTTATTCACTTGCTAAAAGTTATTGAGTATCTTGTGCAGTTGGCGAAAAAGTACCATCCGGATGCAAATAAGAACAATCCTTCTGCCAAAAGGAAATTTCAGGAGATAAGAGAAGCCTATGAGGTTTGTAGGTGTTATTGGTTTTGAGTCTTCCACATCTCGTTTTTACTATGGTTGTTTGTTTATTACCTACAGCAGATTAATTTATTCTCCTTTTGGATATTTCAGACTCTGCAGGATTCTGAGAAGAGATCCCAATATGACCAGGTGGCATTCCCTAAGTTACTAGAAACTATTGGCTTCTGCTGCTTGTGCAAATAATTTTTCTTCATATCGGTTTCTTTTCTTGTTAACCATAAGCGTATGGATAAGTGCAGATAGCTGTTTTTTTTACTGACATGTTTGTACTGTGTATCTATGTTGCTGAAGAGGCGTGGTGGAGAATTTGAGAATGTAGGGTTTGGTGCTGGTGATGCGGAGGGGTTTAGCTATACTTATCGTACCCATTTTTCTGACTCATTTCAAAAGATTTTCTCTGAGGTACTTTGCTTTTAACCTCTTTTTCTTACTTATAAATTGAATTGGAAGCTCTAAAGTAATTTGATGCTTTTCAGATCTTTGAACATGAGACCAGCCGTTTTCCCTCAGATATTCAGGTTCTTAGTCTATTCCCAATTTTTATTTTACTCAATTCTCTGAAATTTCTAATGTAAACCATATAATATGTTTGATATTTTTTAGGTTGACCTGCTGTTATCTTTTGCTGAAGCTGCGAAAGGGTGCACTAAGGATTTGTCCTTTGATGCTTTGGTTCCCTGTGATTCTTGCGGTAAAGCTATCTGTCAAAACTTAAGTGGTGTTATATAGACATACATGCACACACAAAAGATTTTTTATTCCAGCTTAATGATACTGAGAATTTTATGGCGAGCCAATTAATTGGATGGCTGTTGGAAGCCATATGACAACCATTTTATCATACCGACCATAAAAATTAAAGTATCCAAATTTTTATATATTTAGACTCAGAATGTACATTAATGTTTTTTACTCATGCATAGGAATATCCTTTTTTTTTTTTTTTTTTTTTTGTAACCATCTTTTACAAATAACCAGTTTTAGTTTTGAAATGATGAATAAAAACTATCAGTTTTCAGATGGAACGAAATTCAGTTTGAAATGATAGTCACAATTGTCCTGAAGAATCTGTTCTGACATTAACTAAATCGTGATGACTTCTTGAATTGTAATTTTTATCTTATTGCCTTGTGTTTTCCCTCGGTTTATTCATTCAAAGAAATAAAAGAGTTTTAGCAATTTTGTTCCCTCTTTAAGTTTACGGCTTTTTGTCTTTGTTTTAGATGGGCGTGGCTATCCAGTAAATGCAACGAAAAGAAGCTGCCCTACTTGCAGAGGTTTAGGTAGTGTAAGTGTCTTCAAATTGGAACCATTCGATTGTCCTACTATTTTCTTTTGGATTTGAGTGTTTTAAGTTTAATCATCAGGTTACTATTCCTCCATTTACATCGACATGCAGCACTTGCCGAGGATCAGGTCAAATCATTAAGGTTTGGTGTATACTTAAAATTTTTTAGTTCTTTTAACCTTCTTCCTTTCTAATCTTGTTTCAGTGATTTATTTCTTCGTTTTTCTTTTTTGGTTTGCTTCAGGAAGTGTGTGGGCAATGCAGGGGAATGGGGGTTGTGGAGGGTGTCATGAAGGTTACAGTTACAATACCTGCTGGTTGGTCTTCACCACTTGATTTTGTTTATCATGTTGGATTTTGACTGAAATAAAATGTAATCAATGTACTATGTTGAATAACGCTTTCTTTGGGTAACTGCAGCACTTTAGTCTACTTAAAGACTTGAAATTAATTAGATTGGATTAGATATTATTTTTTTCAGTTGTCAGTTGTCTATTTAGAGTGCACGTCCCTTTAGTAAAAAAGAAAAAGAAAGAAAAGGAAAGAGATAACTCAATTTCGTAAATTTGTTTGATCAGACAATTTTTTCTATTAGAAGTCTTTTTTAATTCTGTAAAGTGTAAACTTTGTTTTTTTTATTATTTTTCTTCTTACTTGAAACAGGCTTGCGTGTGTGGGTATTATATTTGAACCGAAGAGAAAATGAGATACTACAATAACTTAAACTTGAATGTGGTGTCCAAAAACTTGAGTTAGGTTACATTGGAATGGTTCACAGGAGTTTTATTCTTCAGTGTTCTTCAATTGTATAATTACTGGAACAACTTTAACTCAAAAGAATTTATGAAACTTCACAATGATTTCTATTTCCTATAGTTGTTTTGTAATATATTTTGTTTGTAATTTTTGGAGTGCATTAGGGGTTGATTCTGGAGATACCATTCGTGTACCAGAAGCTGGTAATAGTGGTGGACGAGAAACTCATCCTGGCAACTTGATCATTAAATTGAAGGCAAAAACAACTGATATTTTTCTTCAGCTTACTTTACCAATGTCTGTTCTTGTAAAAGCACATGCCTTGCTAACTCATGCTCATTACGACCACCCATTCGTCCTCCTCGCTTCAAGAGAACTAAGCCCTCCTTGAATGGATGAAAGAATGAACAAAATTTTTCATTACTAGAGAGAAATCAACAGAAGACTTTAAGAAAGAGCGCCATGATAAAAACCTTCAGAAGATTCAAAGAAAAATGATCTATTGGAAGGAGGAGCTCGATATGGAAGATCCTTTGGTTCTTTTGAATCATAACTCAAAAGGAAAACTAAAAGCTTATGTCTCGTAAAGTAAAAAGCACCCAAAGATTTGGTTATGAACTCCTAGAAGAAAGCTTAGACAATGACAGTTTTGTTTCCTATGAAAAAGAATTAACTTTGATACTTAGATTGTTCTCGTGTTCTTTATTAAATACAATGACAGTTTTGTTTCCTATGGAAGTCTTTTCTGAACTCTTTTTTAGTTATAAATGTCAAATCGCTAGATTAATATAGGGATAGCCATTTCTCCTATTAGTCTAATATTTATTTTTCAATGTTTTAGGTTGCTGAAGATCGTGTCTTTAAGAGGGATGGTGTGGATATTTATGTGGATTCTAATATCAGCTTTACTCAAGTGAGAAATTAAATCCTTATCAGGGTTTGAATTGATATTTCTTCAGGAGTGGATATACTTTTTATTAATTGTGGAAGTTTTTCTCCAGTCTACCGAATCTGCTCACTTGTCATGCATTTTTTCTGAATTAGTATATTCTCACTATTCGAACCTTTTACCCTTATGCTGATTAGAAATTTGGAATGATCTTCCTCCACTAATTTTTAAGTTATTGCAATTTATTAATTACGAGTCGCAAAGTAAACATCTGTAATTAATATTTGTCATATGCCTGTGAGCCATACTCACTATACATCTTACCAATTTTCAATTATTTTGTGAGTCGTGAGACTTTCGAATTTTTTTTCTTTTTCGGCCAATTGTTTCTTCTTCTGAGTTCTGTAAATATAGTGGTCAGTGGTTTATTCCCTTCTGATTCTTATGTTTCAGATTTTGTTTTACTTGCTTTTTGTTTTTATTGTGTTATTCATTAAATACCATTGCTTTGTTGCATATTTCTATAAAGTTATATTCATCAAATTTGATTTCAAATTGCTCTTGCAGGCTATTCTTGGTGGCAAGGTTGAGGTTCCAACATTGTCAGGCACGAAGCAAATAAATGTAATGCTTTAAATTATTGTTCGTCAACTTTTTGTTACATCAAGTTTTTTTCCGTTATTTTGAAATAGTCTGCAACTACCAGGACTTCAAATTTAGAGTGTAAAGGAAAAAAATGGTATGCCTTATGCTTAGAATTTTTCCTTTTGATAAAAATCATTATTGCACTAAAAAAAGCAAATTATCAAGAACAGTAAAGGGAGTTACAAAATGACAATCTAGTTGGACAGTATAGAGTAAGGAGAGAAACTGCAAGTCTTTTGAAACAGAACTCCAAATGGAAGGAAAAACAAAACTATTGGACTCCCATATCTCACTGGGATCTTTACACACTGGGATCTTTACTTACAGCCAGTTGTTGCAAGTTTGGGTTAGACAGAATCTGGTGGAGTGCAATGAGCTCATTAACCTCTAATTGCAGTCTTGCTTCTCCACAGCCGTCTTTTGGAGAGTGGATACAAGTATGGCTTGTAGTTCAACTTACTATTTTAGACTCCTTCTCATTACGATAATATTAAATGTACTTCAAAGAATGGTGGGATTTATTTCAAGTTTATTGGCTAAATTGGAAGGATTTACTTTATCTAATAAGTAATACCATGAATAAGAGATTGTGGCGTGCTAACTTTTTCGTCTCCAATTCTTGCTTATAATTTTTTTTAATTAATGCTGACAAATGCAGTCAACACTGCACTTGCCAAGTGAATTGGTTAAAGACAATGCTAAAGTGCTCTGGAGGTGTAGTATTAGATCCTTCTTATGGTCTCTTTGGCTAGAAATAATTCATTTGGCATCACTTTGGGTACTTGTCCTGTATATGGCATGGGGTGGCCTTCTCTAGAAGTTGTTTTGTAATCGTAGTACTTTTTTTCTTTATTATTTTGGATATGAGATACGTTTTGATAGTCTTTTTCCACCATGTACGTTTCTTCCTCGGCCATTAGTTACCTCTTTTTTTGTTCTCTTCTTAATAATATACTACATCTCTCGTCCAAAAAAAAGTCATAGAAACACGGGAAGGAAGTTGTTTCTTAGGCCGTTTTCTCGTGAGCGCATGAGTACTGGCAAAGGTCAAGAAAGAAATCATAGTAGTTTTCTTTTCTTCAACTTTATTGATACTCTCATAGAACTCAGGCAGAAGTGAGGCACATATTCTCCTTAATTGCTTGTTCAGAATTGAAAAAACTTCTTAAAAGTTTCCGTTTTCAAGACTCAAATGTTTTCTCCAGGATGTTGGTAGATGGCCTTCCATCTTGCTTGGGGTTCTTAAGAAAAAAATATAGATTCCTCTGTTATCTGATGGGGCTCTTTCTTGGAAATTTTGGCTTGAGCGTTAACTTATACATTCATGAAGAGCTGCCTGAATCGTTCACAAGGGGCTAATGCAGTCCTTAATTCGGAAACTCTAAGATACCTAAAATGCAGGATACATTCTTGTTTCTTTAAGTTTTCTAGAGAGCCAGCAGGTAAAACTCCTAGTTTTTTTTTTTGGTGCTATTTCGGTATTAATTTACTTACATAGGATGCATTATATTAATTAAAAGTAGAAGACTAATCTTTTGTTATTATTTATATATCTAATTTTCAGAAAATAAATAATGAGCACGACAAATGCAATTTAAAGTTTTAACCTTGCTTGATGGTGCTTTTACTCTTTAATCAGATACCAAAAGGCGTTCAGCCAGGACAACTATTAACACTGAGAGGGAAAGGTGTGCCTTTTAACCCCATCTTTTCATAGCACTTTTAAGCTAGAATATCTAACCATGGAACTGGTCCAGGCTTGCCGAAACATGGATTTTTTGTTGATCGTGGAGATCAATATGTGCGATTCCGTATTAAATTTCCAATGTAGGTTATGGGCTATCTTTTTCTACTTTTTATCATATTAACTTTGGTATTTTTACTAGAAGCTTTTTGTGGTAAAAGTTTTGATTACACTCATCAATAACTATAAACTTGAACTCCAGTAGGTAATAATTATTGAGGTGTCCACAATGATGCACGAGAGTATTATTTTGAGTACCAGATTTTGCAATCTGAAAATATATATGTGGTCACTAGAACTGAGCTCTTACTGGATGTATGGAGTTGCATACTTTAGTCTGGTTGGTGCGACGATTCATTGAGATCCACATACCATGTCCTCTTCTTTATAGTAGGCTTGTCTGACTAGCAATTGAAGGAGTGAAGTTCTTTTTCTTTCAAATTTTTAGTTGATAATAATATCCTTAGGTGATGAATTTGATATCAGTCTCCTAGTCGCTACTTTTAGTTGTCTATGTGTCAAAATATTATGATTCAGCAAATTTTAGCTTCTGATTATACTCAGGTTAGGTTACTGATGCGTGGACTTGGGGCTTTCTATCTGAATTTTTCTATCTTATCCTTTCACATTTCCTTTTAATTTTTCTTCCCTTCTTACAGTTAAGGTTGGCTGAATCTCTGTCGTTTAGGCTTTTACTGTTAGCATGATGAGAGCAATGTTCTTTTGTGGCTACTCTTAGGACCTTTATGGCATTGGCTTTGAAGGTCTTTCTGAGACTTGATCGTAGATTCTAACCTTGGGATCTTTTTTATCATATCTTTTTTGAAATGTTCATGCTTCTTTTGATTTTTATCTACTGAAGTTGTAGGCATTCTTAAGAGGCTTATTTTCTCTTCAAATTTCTTAGATTCCATTTTTAACAGTATACTGCAGGATCTATACGAACTGATTAACGTTTTCTTTCATTGATTTTTAGTGAAATAAGTGAACGCCAACGTGCCATTTTAGAAGAGTTTGCCGAAGAAGAAATAAAGCATGGGATTGGCAACTCAAATGAAGCAAGTTGGTCAGTTTTCTCCTTATGTGTACCCTGCATAGCTAATGTTTCACTTCTTCTGTTATGCTTGGTTTATTATTCATTTGATGAGGATTATGTGGTCGTAAATAGATCTTGTTCTTTCCATATTCCTTTTCCAAGTCCAACAATCTTGCGAGAGAAATCTTCTAAAACAAAGAACTAATGATATTCTAACAAATGATCTTAAATTGTGTACTCGGTAAGTACGTAGAAGCACACTAAAGGTAGCTCTAAAGCGGGCAAGGGACAGAAAACTGTAAATTGAATAGGCCAGACATTTTTACCATTCAAGTGTGATGAGACCATTACAAAAAGTTATGGATGGTTTATTCTTCATTTTGGTCTCACAATATGGCAATGAAAGAGCCTTCGGATGTCTCTGTAGAATGGTGGGAAGGAGTCTGATCAGGGGAGGTGAGATCAAGCAGGCAGGAAATACCCATTTTCAAAGGTGAAAGTCTGTATGGGTAAGCGTTTAAAGAAGAGTGCTACTTCCAAGTTCCATGTGGATAAGCTGATGGATGGAGAAAAATTGGGAATGGTTGCAATTGTGATGGATTGAGAGGGTTTGACATGGTTTCATTGGTAGGCTAGCCACAGACCAATAAGCAGTTGGGAGAGTCATTAATGTTGGCTTGACCTCAGTCCTCAACTACCATAAGAGGAGTTGCTATATGAAAAGTTTTCTAACATTAATATAATATGTCAAAACAGCAGCATACCAGTACATCGTGACCCTGACTATTCAAGTCATTTGTGTCATGGATAAAATCTTGGGTGGAAGCTCTATTTATGGCCTAAGAAAAGAGATCAATTTATGTTGGTTATTATCCTCACTCAACCTAAACCACAAAGTATAACTGGCCGAGAATAAATCCCATGATGAACAAGAAAGGTTTCACTGTAAAAATAGCTCGACTGGTACAAGGTTAGCATCAGAGACTAACTATTGAAGAATCGAAGTGGTGAAGGGGAAAGGTTTATATCTTCAACGTGATGGTCCTACAAAGCACTAACACTCCAAAAGACCATGTGTTGGTATGGCACACGTGATACCCTCTCAACACGTGTCCGACACACATAATAGTGTCTTATATTTTATTGTTTTTTTACCACATGCTGGTGCACACTGCTGAATTTTTTTTTTTCTTTATTAAGGATAATGGTTTTGTCAGCCTATTAGGGGCTATTTGGGAAGCTAGAATGTGATAAGGATTATTGAAAATTTGAGGAGTGTTGGAAGGTGTGTGGAATTGAGGGCGAAACAAAAATGGGACCGTGAAGCGTGAAAACGATAAGAAAGAGGGTTAGATTGAAAACTTTCAAATCAGAATGAGTCAGTATTACAATAGGTGCCTGAAACGTTCAATCCAAACATAGATTTTGGATTTAAATTACATTACATTCCAATTTCATATTGGTCTAACAAACAAACCCAGTGTCCAACCCATTTTTCTCTGAATCTTACGGTTTTCCAGCACTCACCCATTGATTGTTCCGTCTTCAAAACCCACTGGTGGTCACTCACTCTTCCATCCCCGAAAGTTCAAAACATCAATATTCTACTGTCCTTTTTCATTAAATGCATGGATGCTCTTTCGTTGTTTGAAGCAATCTGCACAAATAGTTATTTTTGTAAGAAATTTTAACGTGGCCCAGACGTGTCATGTCTATTAATTGTTAATTTGAAACTTTGAGTTTGTATTCATAAAGGAGGCCCCTTCCCAAGCCCCCAATCCACATTGTTTTGCAAATTCTAGTTTTATATATTTTTTCAGATCCAATTCATTTCTTACTCAGTGGCTTCTTTACCTACTCTTCTATTCCGATTGTAATGAAGATCCTGAAATGAAAACAGGCTTTATCAGCAGCTCTCTACTGGTTGAACTTTCAGGTGGCAACGAATTGTTAACCATGTTGCGGAACCTATGTTTGTTCTTGAACTGTCCCTATTGATCTTCATCGTTGTCCTCCTTACTTCAAGGGGCTGAATGAGGTCCAGAAGTTTCGATGGATGGCAAGTCACTATTGAAGTGAGAAGTCGATCTATTCATTCAATAAAGTACTGTTGATAGATACAAGGTATATTCCATTTCTTGTGGTGTTTCTTCTTTCCTGTCTATGTGGTCTTTTTAATTAATAACTAGTTTTTTGGTTACCAATCTTAAATATTATTTTAATTGAACAAGTCATGTTTGCAAACATAAAGACTATCTTCAATTTTACATATCCACCAATTATTCATCTTGAAGTCTAAACTCACATATCCTTGAACTGTCTTTTAATCTGTGGTCTACTTTGAGTAGTGTCCCCCTCAACGCCTATCATTGTGAACTTGATTTCCCATTGCTAATTTTTGCAGGTCAATTTTTTGGAATTCGTAGATTACCCGAGTGAACTTAGTTCAGAAATTTTACATATAGATAGTACAATGAGTTGATGGAAGATCTTTGAATCTCTTTCTGTGGAAGGAAGCTGCATCTTTTCTTTGTTTCTCCATAAGCTTTCATGTAGTTGAGCACTGTAAGCATTTTGGGATTCTCAGCGGCTCAAGGCTCTTTTGCTATGAATTCTTACTACTGACTCAGAAATTACAAATTCTTTGAATCAGCGACTTCATATACTAATGGATGGTCCCACAATAATTAATATTATATTATATCTATAATCATCACTTTAATCTTACCTTCTCCATTCTATCTGTTTGGACTCTTCTATGGCAGGATCTTTTTTTAGATTTTTTTTTTTAATTTTTATTCTTAAATTGTAAATTTGATACCGATACTGTGAAGAAAGTGATTAAATTGTATATTTCATCCATTTTAAAAAAATGGTTTTAGATCTTGTTTTTTTTCTTGAAAATTAAGTTTATTTTTTCTCCATGTCTTACAATGATTTATATCTTTCTTGAAAATAATGGTTAAATTCTTAGGCAAATTAAAAAAACAAAAACAACATTTTGATTTTTTTTTTTTTAATTTTCAAATTTTTGCTTAGTTTATTAAACCACTGATAGAATATAGATATAAAAAAAGAGTATTTATAGATTTAATTTTTTTAAAAAATGGCTAGACCTTAGTTTATATCGTTTTAAAAGGTAGAACTTGATCACTATAATTTTATAAAATCTCGTAAATACAGAGATTTTTATCAAACTATAGCAGTTTAAGATTTAAATCTATGAAATTGAAAGTTTACAATCAAAATTGATTAAGTTGGTGAATTATTTTCCAAAAATCAAAATGTACCAATGGAATTGAAAATTCATGATTAAAAGTAATAATAATAATAGCAACAAAAATGATTGATGAAAGACAAATTTACACAACACAAATTCATTGGATTCTGTCCCTCTCAATCAAAATCTATCGCCAAACCTTGTGGTCCTTAATTTCCTGCCACCCCAAATTATTATCCTTCCAACTTGTAATTTATAATTTTTTTTTTTATAAAATAACTTGTAAGTTACATTTTTGTAAAAAAGAAAAAAAAAAAAAAAACAAGAATCTTATAATTTGTAATTTGTAATTTATTCCCCCACCCAACCATTTATTATTAACTATTTAAAAAAGACATTGTTTGAATAAAATCCCATTTCTAGTAAATATAAAACCCTTTCAAAAGGTAAAAGTTATCAAGAAAAAGGAACCCATACTTCAAAATATAAAATTGGTGCCACATCACTCTTTGTATTTTTTGAAAATATTTTTGAAAGATTAATAAAGTCAAATTTATAATATTATTTATTTTATGCAGCCCACACTGACCTAGAAGTTTCGATAAAATTTTGTCATATAACGATTAATAGTTCAATAATTGAGCGAAGCGAGCCTATGTACATTACTATGCATCTAAATATTCTTCTTATAATATTCTCAGCCTGATAGGTACAAAAGTAAAGTTATTTCATTATAGATATATAATTTACTATTACACAGACATTTGC
The DNA here is from genome assembly GCA_037974625.1 of Cucumis cinereus. Classification (NCBI taxonomy): domain Eukaryota; kingdom Viridiplantae; phylum Streptophyta; class Magnoliopsida; order Cucurbitales; family Cucurbitaceae; genus Cucumis; species Cucumis cinereus. The sequence goes on from JBBPDJ010000014.1 coordinate 10,336,551, forward strand.
CCCTCTTCCTCTACAAGAGATAAACCCAAACACTTCCAACTAAAACACTAAACACTCGACTCCTAAAATAACTTCATATTTAAACACATAATATAATCTTAAATCATCAATTCAAACCAAAAACTTAAATTAGTAGTTAAGAATAAATTTAATATAATATATAAAGAAGTCCACGTGAAAGTAAGCACCCAAAACTACCCAAGATAATCATTCTTACTATTGCTTGATGGATGATGATTCTCCCAACTCACTAATAACTACTTCTTTGTCCTTTTTGCTCATACGAACATACCGATGTATGACCGATGGCCTATCACAACCCTATTTCAATAGTCAACCATCACATGATCATGAAAGAGTATCCAACTTTTCTATAACACAACAAATCTAGCTTCAAACCTAATTCATTTAGGAAAGAAAGGAAGGAAAAATTAGGTTATTAGTTAATTCGTTGAGATTAATGATTTGAATATTGCATTGAAAGGCTAAAAATATTTATAATATATTAGAAAACTATTGAAAATTAAAAGTGAAGTTGCAAAAAAACTAAATTCAAGATTTTGTATGGAATAAATGAAAATACATTCACTCAAATTAAACAAATTTTAAAATGTATGAACTATAATTATATATTAAGTTAAAATCTACCAACTTGGTAAATATAGATAATAAATAACAAATAATATATATATAAGGATTTTATTCCGATAACTAGAAGTCTCACTTTATGTTCTTTTTTTCAAACGAAACATAATGAAAAGTCTAAATTGATATACTTACAAATACTTCATAATTTGTATTGATTATACTATTATTAATTTGAGGTTTTAATTAATACAATATCCACATTTTAAGAGTATAATAGGAGTTAAAATGATTGTTTTAAATATAGAAAAATAAACTAAAATATTTATAAAATATAGCAATATATCATACTTTATTAATGATAGGCAACTAATACACTTGTGTCCGTATATAGATTCTAAAATTTTGTTATATTTTATAAATATTTTTAACAATTTTATTATTTACAATAATTTTATTTTTAGAGAAAGTTGGAATCGCATATGAGAAAATATTTTTACTGAAGAAATTTGTGGAACGTTAAGACATATGTGGGGGTGAATTTGGTATGATCGGAAGTCCACGTGCTCTAATAAAAAAGCAAAAAACAGGAAAAAAGATAACGTTTTTTGTATTTTAGTGTAAAAGTTCAAATAAAAATCCTTATAATAATAACAATAATAATTAATAATAATCGCGCATTGTGCGAAGGTAATGATTAAAATGACCTCAGCTCAATGGATATATTTAGATAGCATTTATCTAATTTATCAAATTGTCCAACAACAAATTCTTCTTATTTTTTTATAATATTTTAATTATTTTTCGACGTGAGTGATAAAGGTAAGATGCATAGAGATAAGTACTATCGTGAATGCGATCAAGTATTACGAAAAAAAATTATCAAACATTTTGATTTTGATTTTGAATGGCTGTTGTGGTTCCTTGAACTTTTTGCAGCTCTATTGATTTCATCTTCTTGCTTTGCTTAAATTCTCCATAAAAATATGACACAAATCCCCATAGGTTGAGAGCCAAAGAAACTCCTTTTTCCGCCTGAAATCTCTCCCGGAAAAAGATGACGGCCAGAATTTCCACCGCCGGCAATAACAGTGCAATTACTATGCCGGAAAATAAAGAGGATGAGTAAAAGATAACTCCCACTGCTCCGATGAAGAAACATTGCCATATTATGCAACTCATCACTAATACGACGTAGTATTTTGTATTTCCAAGCCCAAATTCTCTTCCTTCTCTTGCTATTGCCTGTTTCAATTTTCATATAATAATTACTTTCATTTCACAATAAACACATAAATAATTCACATGTCTTATAACAATTACCAACTTTTTTATTTTAATTTAGTCATATTTGGGGTTTTGCTTCTTCTTTTTTTAATCTCTAAGTTTCAAGATTTGGACATTTAATCTCAACTTTTTAATAAATACCTATTTCTTGTAATTTAATGTTAATGTCAATTAACTAACTAAAAAGTTGCAATTAATTAAGTTTCATTGTATTTTCATTATCATTAAGATTAAATTTAAACTTTTGCTTCAAAATTATTTTAAATTTAATTAATAAGTGTTAGTAATCGAAAATGAGTCTTTAGTGGAACCCTAAAGTTAAAATATAAATATTCAAACCTCAAAAATAGAAATATAACACCAAACTCAAAACTTAAATACTAAACGTGTAGCGATTTAAAATTTAGAAACTAAATATAAATTAGACCAAAAATGTTTTTTTTCTTCTTCTTAGATATGTTTTCTCTTCTTTTATCATGGTTAAAAGATTAAGTTAGAGGTAAATGTGTATAATTAATAAGTTGTTCCTTCTTTATTGTCAAATCGAATATAACTCTAACTCAATTGATGTTTGATTGAATCCTAAGCCTATTAATTAAAGACAACATCCAATAAAAAATTGAAATTTGTTTGAAATATATGGGGTGTAAGATATGAGGTGTGATATGAATTTGGGACACTAGAATTTTGTGGCAAACGATAATTATAATAAAGAAGAGTAGGGCCCCACACAAAACTTTATATTAATTAATACAGATGAAATCTCCTAACTTTTAGAAAAGATAAAGATATATACAGTTGGGGTTGAAGATTCAACACAAACTAACTAAAATCCAATAACTTACTAAACCTATTTTCAACTAATATGTATTATACAAACTTAACTTACCCTACTTAATGCCTAATCCCCCCCCCCCCCCCCCCCTCTTTATAAACTATACTTTGAGTTTGACTAACACTGTCCTTTTCTCTTCTCAATTATTGAGATTGGGAAAAAAAAAAAGAAGAAGAAAAAAGATTGTCTAAACAAATTATTAATTATCCTTCAATTAATCAGAGTAAACTTAATCCTATATATATATATTTACATTCTATCAAAATAAATGCTAATTATGTAAATGCTAACCCAAGAGGATAACTATAATATCCATTGGAATCTATGAAACAAACAAACTCTTAATAATGTTTAATAATGTGTTCTTTTTCTTTTAATTTTTTGATTTATATCCCTATTATATTAAAAGAATATATGTTTTTTTCTTAATTATAAAGTGAGATAATCATACTTCGATATTACTATAAATTTTATGTTGGTTGAATTATATTTATTTGAAGTATTTTACCATGTTAAATAAAAACAAAAACCATAATTATTATTATTTGTAAAATTATTTTAAGTAACAAAATTTTCAAAAATATTTATAAATATAGCAAAATATCATAAATAGGTCACAATAGATTACTATACGTGTACAAATAAACTTTACGAATAGATATAAATAGTGGTTTATGTAAATCCATCGATAGTGATATTTTGAATATTTTGATATATTTAAAAATAATTGATATTGTTGTTGTTGTTATTATTATTATTTGATTTTTTTTAATTTATTTTTATTTTTTTTGTGGTTGGTGAAAGAAAAATGAAGGAAAAAATGGAAGAAAATGTGGAGTTTTGGGATAGGGATTATAACCTGAAAATCATTGTTGATTAACATTCCAATGGTGCAAAGAACAGTTGCAGATATAGCCATCACCAACTGAATTTCCAATATCAATGTATATGTAAGATTCTGTTTCGTTTTCTTATACATCAATTCAATCAACGGCAATATCAATCCATACAACACCGCCGCCCCCAACGTCATCAAAAACCCCACTATATACTCTCTATTCGATTCTCCCTCCGGCCGATCTCCACTCGAATGCAATGCCAATATTGCCCCTCCTATCGTCAACAACACCACCGCATTTATACTGTAGCTCGTGAACCTCTGTTTCACCAACAGATACGCAAACCCCGCCGTGAACGCCAACTGCGACGCGATTATCAGCGACGATGTCGAAACCGGCAGTCTCGCCATTCCGTATGCGAACAGGTAGTTGTCTAGTCCCGTCAGAACTCCGATTACGGCCGAACCCAACAACAAAAGCGGTTCCCTCATGAAAATCAACTTCGTTTTGATTCCGGCGGGGGCGGTGCGGCGGCGATGGATGTAACTTATGGCTAAAGGGAGGAGGATGATGGGCCAACCGCCGGAGAAGAGCCAACTGGAGAGCCACACGCGGGTTCCGCCGTGGATGAAGTAGAGACGGAGAATCAGAGGACCGCCGCAGTTGCCGAGGGACATCAAGATGGAATTGAAGGCGAGGAGGAGCTTTTGAACGGTGGGATTCCGGCCATTTGTTGGTGGTTGATCATGTTTTGTAGGGGCCGATGGGGAATGCATTATTATTGTTATTATTGCGAAATTTGGGTGAAGGAATTGGGAAGAAGGAGGTGATATTTATGAACAAGAATTGAAGTGGGAGAGGAAAGGAGTGGGGACTGAATAATAATTATTGGGACATTCAAGTTCACACACACACACATGCATGTTTAATATGTGCAATATTTGTGTTTGTGTTCATCATTATTTGAGTTTACCATTTACCTATCTTATCATCATCATTTTGTAATTAATGCATATATTTCCATTCAAATCATTTATTATTATTATTATTATTATTATTATTACAATCCCAAATTAATGTAATATGCTATTAAACAACAGACCTAATTCAACGTTGAATAATTTTAGAAATGGAGGGTCAAAAGGTTTTGATCCAACCTAAAATTGTGATCCAAGGTTTGATAGAGATTGATCGTCTGTAGCAAGTTTATAAGATTTTAGACCGTTGAATCTTTTGGATCGACTCAATATAATCTTTCTAATGTTTTTATTATTATTATTTTAAATGTAATTTATTTATGTTGTTGACTATAATGTACAAAAGTTTGAATCTCTCTTACCTCTCACTGCAAAAACACTTTCAATAGTGATTTTTATACCTAAAAAAAAAAAAGAGTAATTTATTGATGAGTTGTTAAAAAAATCAGTGTACGTAATACGTGTATGTTTATGTTTAATTTTAATTCTATGTATTTTCAATCCATTTTATAAGAATTGTTTTTTTAATATAAATTTTAGAAACATATTTGCATGTACTTAAATAAAAGTTTCAAAATAAAAAATATTAAAATAATTTAAAAGTAAAATTTTTCGTAAAATAAATTAGGATCGAATAATATGGTGTTAAAATGTATGAAAATGTTTTGGCGGATGAAAACATATTATAATTTTATTTTAAAATCCGGAAGGTTCTTTGGTCAAAATAAGTCCCATGAAAAAGTAAGACAAAAAATAAGCCACGCAATGTTAATTGTAGTACACAAGCGACACGTGGAAATCTATTTAAAAATCCACCAGTATCCTAACCTACTTCACTTGGACCGACCTATTTTTTTTTTTTTTCCATTTTTTCTTTTTGAAGTTGGCAATTATTTATACATAATAAATTAAATGTAAAAAAAAAAAAACACAAATAAATATGATTTATTTAATGAATAAATAAATATAACTATATAAGGTGACTATATTCACCCTTAAAACATATAAATATGACAAACACTGTATTGATTATTTACAAATGAACCATATTTATTATCTAATACATAAATTAAGAATATAAATATGTTGGGTAAACTAAACTATCTTTGATCTTAATTTTGTTTTTTTTTTTTTTCATCAATCATTAATAAACTTTCATAGTGTACGTGGGACCAAAGAGAATATTAATATGTTTTTGAAGATGAAATGTGAAAAGCACTTTTATTTTTCAACCCAATTTGTCTCTTTCCCTTCTTGGTTTTGGGATTCGTCACGCTATGCTTCCAAAGTGTTTATCCAAATATATAAAAAAGCTGTTTTTCCTTTTGTTTTACAACCCAAGAAGATAGAATTCACTGTTTAGAAATTTTAAAAAATATGAAAAGAGTCAAAACATTTTTATAGTGATTTATAAACAAAATCCAAAACAATTGAATTAAAATTTCAGATGAAGAATATTCAAAGTTGAGATTAGCATAATCAATAAAAGTACTTTTAAAAATAAAAGCACTTAGTAAGAATCTCATTTTTCATATAATGAAAATTGATTTTAATTTTTGGAAGGTAACATAAAAGTAATTGTAACTATTACCAAATTACTTCACAAACATTGTTTTGTCACACAGCTGTTATGTCTATATTGATAATTATTCAAATTTTATTTTGTGATATTTAGATTTTTTTTAATTTAAAAAATCTTTGTTTTCATCCATGAATTCAAAAAGGTTACTTCTCTTTATCTCTATATATTTATTTTAATTTGTTACTTAATAAATAGACAAAATTGGGCAAATTGGTAAATATACAAAATCAATCAGGTTCTTTCCCACTAATATATCTAAGGCTACAATTTGGTAACAAAAAGTTGATAAAATCATTACATTATTAAATATTAAAGGAGAGATGAAAATAATTAATTTGTGTTTGTAATAGAAAGAAAGAAATCGTTAAAATTAAAAATTAAAAAAAAAAAAAAAAAAAAAAAAAAAAGGTTACTTTAATTGTGGCCACCAGCTTCCTGAGTGGATGAGACATATACTCAAAATCTTAAAGGTTAGATTGGGCCTGGTCCTGGGCCTGGGCTTGGGCCCAACATATACTCAAAAAAGAGAGAGAAAAAAAGAATTGTGGTCAGCATATTTCTTAGAATCAGTTCCCCTACAGCATCAAGAAATTCCGCCAATCCCTTCTTTCCTTATCTTTCGATCGAATACATTCTATACTCTATTCCCTTCCTTTAAAACAAGAGTATTATGTGAAATTCAACCAAATGCTTCCCAAATATATTTTTTTTGAGAAGATAAACATAATTTTTAAATAGAAAAATTTGAAATAAAATTGTTATCGAAAATGGATTTTCTTTTCAAATAGGAATAGTCAATATACGTTCGATAAGAAGTTTCCTCTTTACTTTAATTTTAAAGTGGTCTATTTGTATTTTTCTTCGTTCAATGAAAAACAAGTGAGAAGGGAGATTTCCATTATACATACCCTAAGAATGAACTTCATTATCACCAAATAGATTGATGAGACTAAAAGTTGAACAAAAAGGTTAAGTCCATCATCATGGTAATATGAAATCGACCAAAAAGATAAAAGATGACATTAGTAAATTAATGGACAAAAAATTGGCAAACCAACTAAAGGGTGAAAGAAGTGAATTTTTTAATCTGCTCTTTTTTTTTTTTTTTTTTTTTAAATAAAGAAAAAAGAACTTTTTTAAGGGAATTTTTAATCTCTAAAGTGTACATTTTCTTTAGAGAGCAACATAGATATTATTATGGACAAAATTAGCAAAAAAGGGATAAAAGACAAAACTTTTAAACTTGATTGATTGTTAAATTTGGGCCCATAAGTTGAATTTTCCGTTAATCTCCCACTCTTTCCGTTGTGTTGGTGAGGGAGATGAGATAAAACGGGGGTGATAAGGGGATAACGGAGAGGGTAAGGATAATATATTATTAATATATGAGTGCGTTGTTAGGTTATAAAGGGTTACAAGTGGTTGTTACTTTACGAATTATTTCTTAATACCCAATCAATCCCCTCTAAACTTTCAATTTCTTCACATTACATTTCAATTTTACATTTTTGTTCCACTTTTAATCCTTTATTACTGTTTTTGCTACAAACATCATTTAAATTTTTTAGTCCAATATATTTAGTATGGCCGATTAATAAGGTTGTTAACCTATGCATGATCCAAAATAATATTATTGAAACATTAAAAATTTTAAGAGTATTTTTGTAACAAAATACTAATAATTTCCATCTAAAACTATCTATTTTAATTTTTTTTTTTTTTTATTTAAAAAAACAGAAAGTAAAGAGTTGTGGGTTATTTTGAAGTTGGCCGTGATGGAGATGCAAAGATATATAAAGATGCGGAAAGCATGACGTTGGACTTACACAAACAGGAGATACAAACTCATATATATATATATATATATATATAAAGTTTTAAATAAAATGAGAATGAAACCAAAAGATGGCACATGGCCTACATTCACTCACCTTTGTGCATGCTATGCTCCACAAACTTCCAAAACCACAATTTCTTCACCTAAAATTTCGTTCAAATAAATTACGACAAAAATCCCATTTTCAAATCCATTATCAACTTTTAATTTCTTATTAATTTTTGTTACATATTACATTTTATTAAACTTTTATAATGTCGTCGTTTTCCATGGAAGTTCTATCAAAATTTTGTTTTTAAATTCACTTGGATTAAACACATATAAAGGTACCTTTTTAACTTATAAGAAGGTAAAAATTGCAACGTCTATTCTAAGTTTACAATATTAAAAGGGTAAAAAAATATATATATATATTTGTTAATTTAAATTTATATATAAAAAAAGTTCAAATTACTTTTTATACTTCAATTTAAACTATTTGTTTATTTGTTCACATTAATGCTCCTCTTGCTTTAAACATTATAATATATATATATATATATATATAATTGGTTTATATCCAAAGCTTTATCCTCCCATCTCCTGAATTCCCAATTTCCATCAATTTAAAATTGCTAAATATTTTTTACAACAAAATGGAACATTCGATAATTGAATTCGTACAACATTAAAAGTTATAAAGTTATAAAGTTATAAATAAAAAAAATATAAAAAAAGAGAGTGGGTGTATTAAAAGCGGAATAAATTAAACAATAAAGTTACCCTTTTACCTTCCTAATTAAATATATTATTCCTCTAAAACCCTTTTTCATAATTAATAATTAAAAAACAAAAAAAAAAAAAAGGAATGGATGTTTCCAAACAACTTTATATCCACCCACCTATATCAAAATCCTTGACACACACCCATATATATATCCACTCCCTTAAACACAATCATACACAAACTTACACCTGCATATTACTCTTCATCTCACAATACAACAACAATCTTAAATTAAAAATTAAAACAAAAAAGTTTGTTTAATTTAGACATTTGTAATTTGGGTACTTGTTGTTTGATCTTCGTATCTTTGGAGTTCTAACTTCTTCTTTTTGTTGTGCTTAATTTCACCGTAAAAATAAGACACAAATCCCCAAAGATTGAGTGCCAAAGAAACTGCCTTTTCTGCTTGAAATCTCTCATTGAAGATAATAACGGCAAGAATTTCAGTGACTGGCAAGAGAACGGCAATTACTATCCCTGAAAATAGAGATGATGAGCTGAAAATAACTCCAATAGCTCCTAAGAAGAAACCTTGCCAAAGTATGGCGCTTATTACTAATACCAAATAGTATCTGGACTTTCCCAATCCAAATGTTTCTGCCTCTCTTGGGATTACCTGCGGGCACAAAAAACAACTAATTAAATCAACTCAAAATAAAATTATTATCAAACCGGTGTATTGTATATATATATATATATTTTTAATTACCTGGAAATCGTTGTTGATTAACATTCCAATCACGCATACGATGGTTGCGAACAAAGACATAATTAACTGAAACTCAAGGACTAAAGTGTAAGTGATTTGTTGTCGGGCTTTTTTGTAAGATAATTCAACAAGCGGCAGAACGAATCCGTACACAACAGCGGCGGCAACCGTCGTTAAAAACCCAGCGATGTAAGCTTTATTGGATTCTCCGGCAGGACGGTCCCCACTTGTGTGTAATGCCAAAACTGCACCTCCAATAGTAAGCAAAACGACGGCGTTTATAGAATAGGATGTGAATTTCTGTTTGACCAACAAGAACGCGAAACCCGCCGTGAAAGCCAGCTGGCTGGCAATGATTAAAGCCGACGTGGAAACCGGTAATCGAGCGACGCCGTAAGCGTATAAGTAATCGTCGAAGCCGGTGAGGATGCCGACGACAGCGGAGGCTAAAAATAGCCGCGGTTTCATTAAGATGATCTTGGCGGAGTTTGCAGATCCCGATGGGTCCAAGGCGGCGAGACGGCGACGATGGATGTAACTAATCAGAAGAGGGAAGAAAATAATTGGCCATCCGCCGGTTTCTAGAAAGCTGGAGAGCCAAACACGTTTTCCGCCGTGGACAAAATACAAACGCATAACCAGAGGGCCGCCACAGTTACCGACGGCCAATAAAAAGCAATTGAAAATGAGAAGAGTTCGTTTCACGGGGGATGTGTTTTGTTGATGTTGATGTTGTTGCTGTTCTTTGTCCATTGTTTTCGCCGGAAGGAAAGAGTCTGTTTTAACTTTTGAGGTTGAATGACTCAAAGAGAAAGTGAAATGTGGAAAACAAAATTCAGTGCCAAAGGACTATTTATTGATTTTGTGTCCTTTTTTTTTTAAGAAAAAAAAATCATATTACCAAAAACATGTACCCGATATTTGCAGTTATACCCTAAAATTTTTCAAATAAAAAATTCAACAATCAAACTTATTCAAATTTTAACCAAAATTGTATAAATTACAGTGATTGTCTAAGTATGAGAATTCACCTTTTATTATATTATTTTGTGTGTTCAATTTTTACAATTATTGTAAGTTTGTGAGTCCAATTTTAACAGTTTTAGAAAATTAAGATTCAATTATTATTGTTAAAAGTTTGATAGAGTAATTGCAATTATTACTATACATTGAGATGATCTTACCATTATTAAAAATTTGATGGTGTAATTACAAAAAGCACCTCACCTTACTGTATAGTGATAATTGTAATTTTCACGAAGAAAAAAAAGATATTTTATTTTATTTAAATTTTGATACCAAATAATTTGTGTTTGATTTTGATGGATAGTTAATTGGTTATAATTATGAGGTAGCAATCAATTTGGTTTTATTCAATTAAAAACCAAATTATTCTTGAGGAAGGGAGATGGAAGTTGAAGTGTAAATTATTCTTTTGAATGAATTGGAAAGACAGAGAATTGACAGTAACCGTTAGCATTAAAATAAAAATATTTAGGTCCATCTTGAATATCATCTGTATCTTAATATTATCCGTAAATTGAAAAGAGATGTATAGAGATAGATTGCACCTAAATATTACCGAGCATGAGCATGGTTCTTTTTACCGACTTCCTCCAATCATTATATTGTTCTTTTTCCTGCATACTCTACGCCATCCTACCTCCTCATCAACTCAACTTTTTTGCTTTCTTCTTTTGTTCTTTTCCCCTTGTACTATGTCAGTTTTTCCATCTCTTCTGTGGGTTTATCAGCAAATTTTAGATATCACTTTTCTTAGTTTTTGTATTCTTTGTGTCCAACCAAACCATGATACTTATGTTACTAAGAAGTGATTAATTAAGTTAATTAACACATCACACATATCTCTAGTTTCTCGTAACGACGGTTGTGTCAATGACTTTTTTAACCCTCATGGTTGTAGGATGTTAGTCTTAATCTAGGTCCATCTCAACTATTTCCTAATTGATATATATTCACTAGTTCAACAAACTAGTTGACACAAATTTCAAGATTTTACATGTTCTCTTTTGGGTCATGTTCATATACATTTTGGTGTACCTTATAAGCTTGGACACATCCATAGACTTTGGATCTTGTCTTAGATAACCCTCAACAAATTACAAAATGAAAAGTTTTGAAGAAAAAGAACAAGACGTGAATGCTTAATTTTAGGGTAAAATACAAGGTGATTGATGAAATTTAAACTTTGTTTTTTAAGAAATCAATTTTTTTTCATTTGCCAAAGTTAAAGTAGTTCAAATTGCCCTATAAGTATGCTGGTAACCCTAATGTATATATGGTTCGAATTTTCCTATATTTTAATTAAACTAAAAACATTATTTTGATTATTTAGATACGAATCTCCTACCAAATTCAAAGGTCAAAACGAAAGCTTATTTAGATAGGAATCCCTTTCGAACTTGTGGGAGAGACTATTTTTGTTTGAAGTGAGAAGTGATAATGGGGTGTTCAATAATCACTACTTGAATTCTAAATTCTTGGTTTCAACTTATTAGTTTTCTAAAACCAAAATACATATAAAATCCAAAAATAATTCCCACTTTTATATATATATATATATATATTCCGTTCAAAACAATGTCAAATCATCATGTATATTAATTTTTTAAAAGAATGGATGATGACTCTTCCCATTTTTTAAGCCACGATAAGAACATTAAGTTGTCCCTAATGATTCTATTGACTACATATTAAAATTATTTATACAATAGTGTTTTTGTATTCTAACTATTCGTCTATTCATTGTGCTCAAAATCAACTAATTCTAGACAATAATTCTCTTATATACCAGGACATTTTACTTGTCCTCACTGTCTCATTCACACTCGTCACCAAGTTTATTAAGATTAAACTGTTCAAATTTCAATTCAACCATATAAAAAAACCATTAATTATAGACCTCTAAAATAATGTATTAAGCTTTAAATGGCATACACATAACCCATCAACGCCGAGGCAAAAACAACCCCAATATGGTAAAAGAAACATGAAATGTGACTTTTTTCTAAAGAAGTAATTTTTTGTTAGGTAGACTTGGAAATTAAATTAAAAAAAAAAATGAATTTTATAGAAGTGGGCATAAATTTTGATTAGCAATCACCAAAATTTAAATTGAAAACAATTATTGGAACGCATCTGTACATATACCTTTGAAATTTTGATTAATTTATGTCATGTTTCATTTTCTTAATAGTAATGGTCACACCCAGTGTTGACTAAATTGAGTGGCTTTTAAAGCTTTAAACCCACTATTGATTGTCTCATTCTTTTAGCTTCATGCGTTAGTTGAAACTTATCATTCCACCTCTCAATCATTACTATATCTTTCCATCAATTACACTTCTCTTTAACCTATGTTCAAAAAACGACTTTTAGTCTAACCCTCCTTTTTACTATATTCACAATTCATAATCTCATTTTCGTTTCGTTTTTTATTACTCACGTCTTCCAACATTTCACCGATGTTAATTATATTTTAACTCTTCAAACAAATCTTTAAAAGTTTAGTCCTTTAATCTTATAGAATGAAGTTTTAGTTCTTACACTTTCAAATTTGTAACAATTTAGTCTTTAAATTCTAATAAGTATGTGATTTAGTCCATATACTTCAATTTTGTTAATGATTTAATCTTTACTTAAAAAATATTAGTATGATTTGATCATATTTATGACATGTTTAGATAGATAAATTGATTGAGAATCATATTTATTTATAAATTAGAAAGACTAAGTTGTTACGTAATAAAAACCGATACTTCATTTTGATGAAAATGTGCACGATAAAGATTAAATCACTACCAATTTTAAAGCACATGAAATAAATTGTAATTTATGAAAATTTATAGACTAATTAAATTGTTTTAAATTTAAAAAGTAAAAAAAAAAAATAGTATAACCTACCAAAAGTTTTATGAACTGCATCGTTATGTTTACGAAAGTTCAAAAATGAAGTATTTTATTTATTTATAAAAATTATTATTCTACTCCTATGGACTTAAAATTCGAAACTAATAATTATATTAATTATATTAAATTATTAGTTAGAACTCTATTTTAAAATTAGGACGGATTAGCTTTTCTTTTTTCTTTTTAATTATTATGAGTGGGTGTTAATCATTTTAAGTTTTGTATTTATTTAATTAGAAAAGAAACATGGTTATTATTTTTAGTGGAATTTTAGTTGAAGTGTAACTTTATTTGAGTAATTTTCAGTTAATTTATTTTACGAAATTTAAAATCTAATTTTTTAAACATAAAAAAAATATAAATGAAGAGAATTATTATTTAGTAATTGAATTAAAACCATCCTTAAAATATAAATCGATATATTTATTTTGCAATTAAAATGAACATATTTGGAAGTTTTAACCTCAAAGTTCCAATCCCTAGAAGTAAAGTATAATAGAAACTGGATGAACTCAAAAAACACGACCACTGACCTCGGGATTTTAAAAACAATAACAATAATTAATTAGATGGATGGAGATAAAAAAAAAATGTCTTCCACGCATGGGCGCCACGTGTATACATTCAACGGCTCTATTATTCATTTATTTATTTGTTATGAATTTTTATAATAAATTAAAATTTTATATATCAACCTACATATTATGTTTCTGTTTAATTTAGGTATTCTCGGTGGATACCTTGGATGTTTCGAATAATGTGATTGCAAATGTTAAAAACATTAGGTTTTCTACGGGTATGAAACCCTAAATTTTAAATCTTCTTATTATAAATGTTTAAAAAGTCATAATTTAATAGATACATAATTTAAAATTTAATTTGTAATTTAATCTTTTGCAAGTTATGTGAGGTGAAGTTTCATCCACAAATTTTTTTCTATGTTACTCTGAGAGTGGTTGATTTAAATTAACAACATATTCTTCTTAATTTTTTACCATATTTAACATGATATCAAAGAATCTCATTCTTATTACTCAAATAAGCATATTTAGTGTATGCTTGATATTCATCCATGAATGTGAGATTATTACGATCGTAAAAAGTGAACTAGTTCCTAAATACCCGCACATATTCTTACGCCTATGATATTATTAAAATACTATGAAAGTGTTTTACAGTTTATTAAATTAATTAAGAAACAATATTACAGTTTTAAACAGATGAAGGAGGAAGAAGAAGAAAAATAATTTAAAAAATTAAAAACTTACTTGCTCTTTTGAATATCGCTATTGAATCACGAACAAACCCTAAATACTGATGATGATAATAATAATAATAATAATAATACATTTGAGATTTTTATTTTATTTATTATTATTTTAGAATAAGCTTTTAGTCTATGTTACTTTACATCAAAGGGTTCTCTATACAGGTCCTTTACAGCTGTTTGGAGGACTAATTTTATGAATATAGACCTTTTTTTAAAAAAATGATAAAAATGAGGGCTAATTTTAAGAATATATATTTTTAAAAAAGATGATAAAAATGAGGTAGAGTTGAAAAAAAAAAAGTGTGGTATTTAGCCAAACTATTGTCAAAAGTAGGATTGTTTTACCATTTATAAAAGTCGTGTAGCCGATACACGACTTCCTCCACAAAAATAAATAATAATAATATTTTAAGAAATAATAGCAAATCTAGATTAATTTTCCATGATTTAGATTTAATTTAGATTTAGATTTATTATAATCATGAATAACTTTATTTAAGGAATAATATACATAGAATAATCATAATTATAGTCAATCTTCCTAAAATATCTACTTGATTTTTTCACTTTTTATTTTAAATATAAATAATTATTTTTGTCTTAAAATTTCATATCTACATCATATTTTATTAAAAACCATTATTTAAAAAAATCCTAAAATGTTGTCAACTTGATTTTTTTCTTTTTTTATTTTAAATGTAAATAATTGTTTAAATCTCAATTATTTTTTGTCTCAAATTCTATATATACCTCTTATTCACACACCTTAATTAGAATTTGTTTTTAAAATTTATAAACAATTGCTATAAATTAGGTTAACTATATATATATATATATATATATAACAAAAATATTTTTCTATTATAGCAATTTTTATAATGTCACATGGACGGGTCCACGACTTCCAAAACATGGCAGTGGTCAACAATGTCACATTGATGTTGTTGATTTAGCTGATGTCGCCTGTACCGGAATCGTGTACCCCGTCCACAACTTTGTGTAATCGTAAACAGGGTACACGACTTCACTACCCTATTTTCGACATTTTTTTCTCACACATTCTATTTTTGTCATATTTTATTAAAAAAAACATTATTTTTATAAAAAAAAATCCTGTTTGGACTACAAGCATTGTTAAGAGAATAAATTGATGTAATTATAAATTAATAAATTATCAATTAATTTAAATAAAGATATAAATATTTTTCCACTAAACAATGCAAGAAATCAAAAGGGATGTTTTGATTTTGCATGATAATGGAGTAATTTAGTTTAATAAATGATAAAAATTAATTTAAATATTAAGAATTAATAATAAAATTTAGATTAAATAATTAAGATAATATAAAAGTTGTAGATACGTGGAGAATTTGGTAATTGAACCTCCTAGGCTTTTATGTATGAAAAAAGGAAGTAGGTTGGACATAAAAGCGATTAATAGAGAACCACTTTAATACCATAATATAATTTAACAATATGGTAGAATCAAAACATGATATTTGTTTTCAAAAAGTGAGGTAAACTGATGAAGGGCATATTATCATAAACTTGAGTGACAAGTACTGGCAATTTGAATGGTAAACTCAATTAGATTCCTTAAGAATCAGTCTAAATTTGTTGTTTATACCATATTATTCTTTTTCCCAATCTTTCATATTCATTCACCCACTCCCTACAATAATTTCAAACTCAACATCAAATTTAATGGACTTTAACTATCCTCTCACCCACTCTCAAACACACTCATTTTAAACTCAACATCAAACCTAATTAGTTAAAAGCATC
This sequence comes from Cucumis cinereus, assembly GCA_037974625.1. NCBI lineage: Eukaryota > Viridiplantae > Streptophyta > Magnoliopsida > Cucurbitales > Cucurbitaceae > Cucumis > Cucumis cinereus. The sequence continues at coordinate 10,352,953 of JBBPDJ010000014.1, forward strand.
ATACAAACCAACTCCTGATTGAAACCCTTTTCAATTTCTAGAATCTATGCTACTCTTCCTATATACTCATCGTGGACAACTTGTCTATATTAGTTTCACTTGGGACATAATTGCGATATTAGTACATGAACTTAAGATTAATGATGCCTTTTTTGGCCCATATGTTTCTTTAGCCCAACCTTAACCAATAATGACACTAAATGATCCCTAACATTAGTTCGATCTTATTCAAATGTTGAGAACAAAAGATTAAAAAAAAAAAAAAAAATCGATTAAACCGAAATAACCAAAAATGTCTGAAATCTTATCCCCTTTAAATCTTCTTAGGCATTTTTATAATATCTTGTTCCCTTCAAATATCTTACGTGTTTTGTTTAGTTGCTATAACTAATCTTGGTAATGAAAAAAATTATAATAAACTAGCAGCAATTAAATCTAAATTTAAGATTTATTGAAAGTATAAGAACTAAAATTAGATATTTAAAAGTATATGAACTAAAATTAAACAAACTTTAAAGTAAAGTATAAATGCCAAAATGATATTTTAACCATTTATTATTACAAGAGCAACTTCAAATATTGGTGTAATAGCTCACATGATCTCTACTCCAAATCCCATATAGTAAGGGTAATTTTTGTACTAAATGAACTGGACCAACTTAAAAGGCTAAAAGCCCACGACAAGAAAGATAGCACAAAATATTCAAGGCCCATCTAATTAATTGGCCCACTACCGATTACACATTACAAAATGCATGGGAAATTAAGTTAGTTGAGTTAATCCCTTCAAGGTAGAAAACCAACACATTTGTAATGGGAAGCACTATATATATATATATATTTCTAATTTTTACTTTTTTTTTTAATTATTTACAATTCTATCCTTTTAATTTTAGTTTTGAACATGTATTTTCTGTTATCTTACGGTTAGTTTTCGTCGTTTTCGTCGTGTTCTTAGATCGAATCTCATACTTATAATTTGTTTGCCAAAATGAATATGACATATTTAATTAACACGAACTTTTTAATCGTTAGATTTATTTATTTTCATAAGTCACTAATAACTATGAGTGTTGTTGTGGGTTAAGAATATAGCTAAATATCATTGAGATGTTCGTTTATCACGAACAACATTGCTGGTTGTGGGTTTTGATTATTTGGGTTTTTGAACCGTTTTTTACATGGGTTGGACTCATATTTGTCAATATTTACAAAATGTTTTATATGGTTACTAATAATTACTATTAATTTGAACCAAGTTGTCATTCATGCAACCACCCCAACAAAGAATGAGATCATAAAGTAAATGTATTACTTCATTACTCATGTAATATTAGTCATTAGAGACAAAAACAAAAAAAAGTGTGTCTTTTTTTTTTTTTTTTGCATATATAATATAATATAATATAATATTTGTTTATAAACTTTTTTGAAAAGGAACAACCAATTATTTAACATTAAAAAAATTGTGTCCAATTTGTAATTTGATTGTGAAGCCTTAGCCGTCAGGAAGGAAATTATTTTCAATACTATATTTATTTATTTTTATACTCTCTCTATTCGTTAATTATATTTAAATTCACAAAAAAAAAAAACACACACACACACACAATTTAATAAATCATTAATAACACATTAATTATAAAATGAGTAGGTAGGATTCTTGTAGTACTAACCAATTTCATTCATTCTAAGCAATTTAAAATAAAATAATGTTTATGTGGTCACATTAAGGAGTTTCAAAATCAATGAATATTATTAATAACAAGATTTAAATTTTAAGGATTAATTGAACACAAAATAATAAAATAATTATTTTAAAACTTTTTTGAATATATCTATAACATCTTAAACCAAAAAAATACTACTTTAACAAATATTTAATCCCAAGAAACGTGTAAAAAGAAACTCGTATATTTGGAATGACAACCTTTTAACATATAGAAAAGTACTATCTATTCCATGGATATCTTTCTTCTAACGCGAAATTACGTCTTAATTTTCATTTATAATAAAACGCAAGATGTGTAAAATAAATAACATCGTAACATAACATTTATAAAATTGAGTCCATGCTTTGTTTATCAATTATTTTGGTGAGTGGGACAATCCAAAATGATGGTATGTTTATGAGAACATGGTTAGGTCCATAAATTAGAGTAGCATTAATTAATGAGCCTTCTTGATTTGTCACTCACAACCACCCCTTCACTTCATTCATTTTCATTATCCTCCTCCATTAAACCTCTGATCAATTTATGGTTATAAAAACAATTAGGCCAAATATATCTTTTACATTATTCTCTCAATTTAAATCTATCGGTATCTATCATTTTATAATTTTGTTATATTTTATAGATATTTTCGATAGTTTTCATATTTACAATAATTTCGTATTTTTTTTCAACTAAAAATAGAAAGAAAAACTATGATATGGGAAACAAATAGAGTAGAGGCACTTTATCTTTTTCTCTCATTTCCCTTTCTTTATTAATCAATCATTTTAAAAGGAAAGAAATAAAAGGAAAAGAAAAAGAAGTTGTCCCTTCTACTATGTCTTCCAAGGGAAAAATAAGAAAAAAGTTTAAATTGAATATGCACATTTTATCCTACTCTCATCACACCCGTAACGATGAATTCAAATATTTCAAAAAACAAAGTGTCAAAGTTTATCGTGTAACAAATTATGATTTATAATTCAATAGGATGTATAAAGACAAATATATCTCGATATATATTATTTGGTATTCTTCTTCTGACAAATATATCTCGATATATATTATTTGGTATTCTTCTTCTAAATCTTACTTTGATAAAGATGTTTGATTTCGTCATATATATATGTTCTTAATTATGCGTCAACATTATGTATATGTTTGCTAAAATGGAATGGAGTTGTGCATGATCTTCCGTTTCTTAAATACTTAAAACATCGTTAATTGGGTAGAATTATTGAATTCATAATCTCATTAGAACAATTATTACATATTTAGTATATTTAGATTAATTAATGTTAAATTGATAGTTTAAACTAATTTAATTATTTGTCTTATTTCTCAAACTTTAGGAATGAAATTTGGCTAAACACTTTTGGCTCAATGCTGCATTATAATACTAAAACAAAAAAGGGTACAATTTATGAAAAAAAATGACCAATTTTATAGATTTGTCCAAAGTGCATGGAAGGTCCCGCATAGATACCACAATGGTATGTGATAGGGTTTAGTTATATATCATATTTATTGGTTCAAATTCTAGTGATTACTTTGCATTTTGTTTTTGTTTGTCGTCCAAATTGACTCTAAATATTTTTATCAAATAAAGTTCTCATTTTTTTAATTTGAGTTGTCACATTGCATTTTGAACTCAAATCCAACCATAAGTTAAAATTGAAACAAAAATCAATCAAAATTCGATTTGTTATTCTTTTATATTTTTATTAAAAAAAAAGAAATATCATTGTTTATTAGTCAAAATAAAAAACAAATAACATATAACTTCTATTTCAAAGATGCTTGCTACCTTTACTTAAGTGAATATAAATAACCTTTAATTAAAATAATAATAATCAACAAGATATTTTAAATTATTTTATTACTATTTATTTCAAAATAACTTTTATTTTAAAAAATATTAACGAATTCAAAACATGTCTAGTAAAAAGGATGATTACAACAACAACAATATATAGGTTGTATTATGGTGTATCTAATACAAATACTTTATTTTAAATATTTGATGTTTTTCATACAATAATGTATCAAAGGCTTATGAAAGCATAGACAATATTCTCTTAAAAAAAAATTTAAATTGGTAAAGGCTCCACCAATTAATTTTAATCCTCGTTTAGATTTGATTCTCATTTTTTAAAAAACCTTTTATAAGTGCAAACATATTATCTAGAAATAAGAGAATGTCTATTGTCTATCATCATCGTCATTCATCGACAAGCTGAGATATATTACTGGCCAACACAAGTCCAACACATGACTTAATTGTTGTCCAACAAACCATACCATCGACGATGGATCACTATGATTGAAACATGAAAACTTAACAATAAAATCTCTTTCATGACAATCTTAACTTTTAGACATAGTGTGTTTTTTTATCAAATTTGATTTAAAAGACGAATAACATCTAAATAATTAGATTCAATAAAGAGTAAAGAGTCAATTGATAAGAATCAATTAACAAGTAAAGATAAATACAAAATATAAAGTAAAATAAATTTATACAAATATTTTTGTGATTCATTAGTAAAATGATGTAGATTAATGAACTAATAGGCTTATAAAATTTAAAGAGTTATATAGCCTATTTTTCTAAATTGTAAGATCATAATTGAGACCTCACATGGGGTAGTTCGAAACGTGGGACAAAGATTCAACGGAATTCCAACATGGATATAAGCCATTGATCTGAAACTCACTTTGCTGAATGAATGTGGTTGTTGATTTTAAATTTTAATTGTTGAATATAAAAAGATTGAATTTTTATTTATTTGTTTTTTTCTTAAGAAAGTTTTAGTGGAAGAATTTGAATGCGCCAGGACGATGTGGCAGGAAATGAGGCGTCTGTATGATTATATAATGAAGCAATGTGTTTTTCGACCTATCCATCCTCCTCAACATCGCATCTCACTACCTTCTTTTTCGTCCTTTTTTCTTTTTCTTTCAAAATGGGGAGTGTTTCCAATCAAACCCACCATTTTTTATCTAAATTCTGGGTTGAAACTCAGAAGTTATGGCTAATCGTCGGCCCTTCCATTTTCAGCCGTATCTCTTCCTACACCATGAACATCATCACTCAAGCTTTCGCAGGCCGTTTAGGTGACGTTCAACTCGCTTCCATTTCCATCGCCAACACTGTAATCGTCGGTTTCAATTTCGGCCTCTTAGTAAGTTCAACAATCTGATTCGTTAATTTGGAATAATGGGTTTTCGATTCTGGGTTGCTCTGATTTTAATTTTTATCCCCTGTTTTTTTTTTTTTTTTTTTGAACTTTAGTTAGGGATGGCTAGTGCATTAGAGACACTATGTGGACAAGCATATGGAGCAAGGAGATATCATATGTTAGGAATTTACTTGCAACGATCATGGATAGTACTTTCCCTTTGTTGTTTCTTGTTACTTCCTTTTTATTTTTACGCTACACCAGTTTTGAAACTGCTTGGCCAAGCCGATGATGTAGCAGAGCAATCAGGGGTAGTAGCTATTTGGTTAATACCACTTCATTTCAGCTTTGCGTTTCAGTTTCCATTGCAGAGGTTTTTGCAATGTCAATTGAAAACCAAAGTCATTGCTTGGGTTTCTTTTCTAGGATTAGCTACGAACATTTTGGCTAGTTGGATTTTTGTATATGTTTGGGAATTTGGGGTAATTGGGGCAGCCATAGCTTTAGATATATCTTGGTGGGTTTTGGTGTTTGGATTGTATACATATACTGTTGGTGGTTGGTGCCCTTTAACTTGGACTGGCTTCTCTGTTCAAGCCTTCCATGGCCTTTGGGATTTCACTAAGCTCTCCATTTCTGCTGGCCTCATGCTCTGGTGAATTTTTACTCTCTTCTCTTTGTTGTTTCTGCTGATCTTCGTTTACACATCAAACTTTACTCACAAGTTCACAACATTAATGGGTTTTGGCAGCTCGGAGAATTGGTATTACAGGATACTAGTACTGATGACAGGGAAGTTAAAGAACGCTACTATAGCTGTAGATGCATTGTCCATATGGTATACCAACATTCAATTTCCTTTTACAATCTTCTAGTTTTTTAAAAATTAAACTTATAACACTCATTCCAACTCTAAACTTTTTGGTTTGTAATCTTCTTTGTATCGTTATTTTTCAAAAGCTATATTTTGAAAACTAAAAGACAATAGTTTTAAAAAGTTTAGCTAATAATCTAATCTTTTTAGTTAAGAAAGATGCAACTCAAGTTCAGAGGAAATGAACTTAATTATTCAAAAACAAATGATTATCAAACAAGATTTAAATAACGAGGGATTAGTATTAACTTTTGAGGCGTCAAAATTGTGTAGCATGAGCATCAATGGATGGGAAATGATGATTCCTTTAGCATTCTTTGCTGGCGTTGGGTACAGTTCTTTTTTGTTTTTTTCTGCTTTTACTTTGTTTCCATAAAAAGTCTACAAAAGGTTTGGTTATTGTTTAAAGTAAAAAGCAATATGATTATGACAGAGTTAGAGTGGCGAATGAGCTTGGTGCTGGAAATGGGAAGGAAGCCAAATTTGCTACAATTGTATCAGTGGTGCAATCAACAGTGATTGGAGTTGTGATATGTGTTGTTATAATGATATTTCATGATAAGATAGCTTTCATCTTCACAGACAGCAGCAGTGTTGTGGGAGCTGTTGATGGACTCTCAAGCTTGCTAGCAGTCACCATTCTCTTAAACAGTATCCAACCCGTTCTTTCAGGTGTCGATACGAGTCTATTTGAAATGAGTTTCTAAATTCAATTTTTTGTTCCTTCTTATAATATTGGTGTTAGTTTAAATTTATGCAGGTGTGGCTGTTGGATCAGGTTGGCAATCTTGGGTTGCATATATAAATCTTGGCTGCTATTATCTTATTGGTCTCCCTCTTGGTTTCATTATGGAATGGGTTTTCAACTCTGGTGTGCTGGTATGTTTTTTCTTTTACAACGTCCAATATTAGTCTGTAACGATTTAGTTTTAGTTCATTTGTAAGAGTTTAGTGCTTAGTATAAAGTCTCATAGATTAAGTCGTTACTTTGATCATACATAAATTAATGATATGTGATGGGATTAAATGTTAATAAGTTTTGTCATATGTTACCAACAGGGGATTTGGGGAGGAATGATATTTGGTGGCACTGCAGTTCAAACCATAATATTAGTGATAATCACAATGAGAACTAATTGGGAACAAGAGGTAAATGAATGTTACTATGAAATTTTAAACTTTGAAATTACATTTGATTGATTTCATTTAACAGAAACCATTTTTATTTTAGGCCCAGAAAGCACAAGAACATGTGGAACAATGGTCCAGTCCTCAAGAAATCGAGAAGCCTCTTTTAGCCTAAATTTTGTAATTATAAAAGCTCCCGATGCGATATGTCTGGAGTTATTTTACAATAACTGAAATCATTTTTTATCATCTTCAACTTTTTCATCCTTACTTTAGAGTTTAGGCATATCTTACCGATGTGATGTGTTTAGAGTCATATTTAAGATTGTCAATATCATTTTTCCTTTTTTCCTTTTAACGATCATGCTTGACATTTCAAAACGATTTTGAAAGAATGAGATGATATGTGATTTTTGTTAAGTGTATTTTGATTAATCACCTCCAAAATAGTTATCTAATTTAGTTTTTGTGTTTGCGAATTTTTTTTTTTTAAATTCTAAATATTGGAACAAAAGATGTTACATTATTAAATTGTTAATAAAACAAATAATTACACATGTATTGAATTTTTTTTTCAATATCTATATATAAATATATTACAACCATGCATATAATAATTTAACAATAAAATAAATAGAAATAGGTTTCTACCATAATTATTTAGTTAAATAATTATTTTTTAAACAGAAATTGTAATTACTAATTGGATAACTCTAAAATTAATTGTTGAAACCGTATCTAAATAATTGAAAATCAATTCTAAATATATGAAAATCAATTTTATAAAAATCAATTATACCTAAATCTCTTTTTCTAAAATCAATACCCTAACTATCACTTTCAAACACACACTAATGTTTCAAAATCACTTTGATATTTGATTATAAAATTTTAAATGTAAGTTTCATGTAACTAAAAATGACGTTGAATTATATTAAAAACACATTGTTAAATGAATTTTTTAAAACCAATATCATAAACAATTACGTTAATTTTGAAATTAATTACAAAATTATATCAAAGTTTGGACTAATTAAAAGTTGACATATATTCTAAATTGAAATTGAAAACAAAAGTTGAAATATCTCAGTGATGTCACGTGTTTTCACCATGACTGTTGAATCAAAATATTTAATCTATTAACATTTGGGGTCGGGTTAAATTGAGCACAAACGTTGGATTAACGTGGCTATATATCAACCAAGCCAACCAAGCCCTAAGATAAACAAATCCAAGTTCACATGAAAACTCTATAAAGGTCGTTGTTTGTTTGCTTTTATTATCCATAACTATGGTACAACAAGAGAGAACAAACCTAAGATATTAAATTGAATCATCAAAATATTTGTATTACATTTCAAAATAATGTTAAATCCTTGTTTCTTGTTTTTATTTGAATTGTAGAGGATTATTTATGTTTTAACTTTTTTTAAAAAAAAAAATTATTATCATTTTTTAAGCGGATATCTATAAGTTAATTTAAAAGAATGAAATTAATCTACTTAAATTAGTTTTCACTAGTTCTAAATAATACTAAAATTAATTTTTTAAAATTTTAGATCACGGTATTTTTAAATTAGTTATTTGAATGTTAACAACCAATATCAAAGTGAACACTTGTAAAACTCCAAAATAAAAATATAAAATATCAAAATTTACAGATCAAACCCAAATTGAGAGATGAAAAGGGATATTTTTCCAAAAAGGAAAAAAAAAGGGTAAAATCAAGAAATATGAATGATCCTTTTGGTAGTTTGATAGATATGATCAAGAAACAACCAAAATTGGACACGCATCTCGTACGTAATTAGGTATAGTTTCCAAATTTTTAATCTTCTAATAATTTTACATAATTACTTTTATTTGACCACAAATTCTCTCTTAAAATGGGTATTCAAAAAAATACTATACCAAAACGAGAAGATTCTATTTCTTTAACTTAAGCACCTAAACTAAATATAAAATTAAAGACTTTGAATAATTGATATTAACATTATTTTAAATTTTCTTCGGCCCTTCAAATTTTCCCATTTTTCTAGTACCACGTGTTGACTTCTTAACTAATTATATGGAGTTTGGCATTCTCTAATTCATTTAGGGTTTAAACTCAATTTTAATTTATTTTTGTATTTGAGTCTTAATCTTAGTATTATTAATACTCAGACATTCAAATATAATTTTTTAAATTAAGTCGTATGATTATAAAAATGTTATCATCAACCAAACTATATATATATATATATAAAATCTGTAGAAAATATTTCAATGACGCTCATATGATAATAACGGTTAACCACTTCATCCTTTGACGTTTCTCTTCTTGTTTTATAGTCATTTTTAATAAATAAATAAAACCTTAGTCGATTTTTTGTAATAATATTAAACTTTCATACACATACCACAAAATGATTTAATAATTATTAACTCCTGAAACCAAAATTACTATCAATTAGACGATGGGTAAAACACCCATTTTCATTTCATTTATGCACAAACCTTCATGAATAATCATAAAAATCCAATCAAAAAACTCCACTTTACAACGAAACTCAAAATCAATGATAAAGAATTAATTTTTTAAAAAAAAAGAAAAATCATTTTAAACGGATTTGAAGTTCAAAGTAATAGACAAAGCTCCGAACTATCCTACCGTTGAAACGGTCAGTGGAAGCAGAGCCGGGCCCATAGGTCCATCACCCGCTGGGACCCACATCAAGTGACCCGGTTCCACAAACGGATTCCATAACCGAGTCGACTCGACCGAGTCCGCCACCATTATCATCCTCTTCTCCTCTTTCAACCGCTTCTTCTCCGCCACTTCCCCTTCCGTAGTTTTCACTAATTCCCAAAATTCCTCGTTCTTCCCTCTGTTCACAAATAACACGCTCAGTTTCCATCTGCAATTTTCCAACCGGCTCAAAATACCCACCAACTCAGTCAACTCGTCAAGACTCAATCTTTCGACTCTGTCTCCGATTTCTTTAACTCGTACCCAAATCTCCCTCTGAACCAATCTGTAATTCTCAAGAACCAATCTCACAACCTCGTAAACCAAATCCTTCTTCTGAAGATGCAGCGATTCCGGAACTTCGCAAATTCGTTCCACAAAACCCACAAGAACCTCCAATTCCTCCGAAAAATCAATCTTTCCCTTCCTCCCATCTTCCACAATTTCGCAATTTCTTGAACGGAAATACAGAATCCGATCCAATTTCCTGTCGACAATCACGTTATGCTCCACAACCCCTGCATACCACCTTACCCATGACGACAAGTCGTTCATCTCCGAGTCCGATACGTCGCGAAACGAAGACAAGTTGAGAAAATTTCGCCCTCCGTAACAGGGGAAAAACGACACCTGATCCCTCAAATTGAACGGACCTCGAATAACAATTATATGCAGAGTGAAAAGTGATTTCATGGCCACGGCGGCATTCGAGGTCGTATGAAGCCGGTTCATTAGCGCTTGGATGCAAGCGAATGCAGTCGAGGAACGGAAGTCATTCCCAAGCGCAAGCACGGCGGCGACTCGGCCATCGGAAAGTGGGTTTCGAGCGCCGTGCGTGGTGGCACGGACGACGGCGACTTTGATGGAAGATGAACGGCGGTTAATGGAGAAAGTGGCTTTGATAATGGAGGCTTTGTCTTTGAGATCGTGTATGAGATTCTTGAGTTTCTTGTTTTTGTGTATGGCCATCGCATATTTTTCACACGAACCCAGAGACAGAGGATAAATAAATTGATGTTCAAATTTGACTAATTTTGTAATTTTATTTATTTATTTAAATATATTTGTAAAGGAAAAGGAAAATTAAAAAGAAGGAAAATAATCATTCACGCTGATGAATGATTCCAAAAAAGAAACGCGGTAACCAATGTTGTATTTTTAAAAAATGCTTTTCTTGGTTGGGTCATTCTTCTAATTGAGAAGTTTAGTGGTAATTTCCAAAATTATTGCTCAATTTGTCGGCAACACAATTACAATTATCTTCACAGCTTCTCTCCTTTCTTTAATTAGATACTATTATACTAATAATTGAAATAGACAAATACTAATTACATTATTTTTCAGATATATATTCATCCGAAACTTTAGCATTTGCCTAATCAATACTTTTATTCTAAGCGTACCCCTAAAGTTTAGGAGCATGTTCAAGTCTAAAGGGTATTAGAAAGAGACATAAGGAAGTGTGTATCTATAAGAAAATAATCGAGCTCAATATCACACACTACAACCTCCAATGACATAAATATCCCTAACACCACTATTATCATACGTGATTGGAGGTGTGTGTCAAAGAGCAAGCTTATAAATGTATCAATGACACATCTATAGCTAACTTCATTTGATCACATAAAAAAAGTAAGTTAATCTCCAAAGAAGTGTAATAGGTACGAGATCACACTAGTGCAAATCAAGAAACCAAATCAAGGTGATATGGGTCAAATGTCAAGATCGTTGAAGATCAAGAAGGCCAACATAACGATAATGATTTTTCTATAAAGTTTAAACGATTCACAAAGATCTAAATTTGATATATGTTTGGATTAAACAAAATGAAGGAGGAGAATAAACTTTTAGCTTGGTTTATTAATTTTTTTTTCTCTGAGAAACACATTATTTCCTAAATTAAATTTATGGCACACCTTCTTTTATTATATCCCAATTATTAAAAAAACGAAAAAGAAAAAGAAGTCCGCTTTTTATTTCTTTAAAAGTGAGAAATGGGTGAGAGCACAGAGTTACTCTATTTTGGCTCGGACTTTATCTTTGTCTTTACGTTAATTGAATTAAAATCTCATTCTAAACGACCAACTAAGAAATGTTGTGTCTCATTTTGGTCATCTAATCAAAATTATAGATTTATCAAATTCAATGGTAATTATGTCTGGCACCATGATCGATAAATTGGCTAGAGATTTGATTGGACCTAAAATTATAAATTGGATTATGTAAGTAAGTAAGTGGTTTGGATGTTTCGAAGACTAACAAATTTTCTAACCCAAGAACTATAGCTTCAAGAACAAACTACAAAGCTCTTGAAAGAAATCAACGTTGAGAACAAATTACAAATTTCTCAAACAAGTTTACTTTTTTTTAGGAAGTATTAAACAATTAAATATAGAATCGTATTCACTTTACTTAAATCAATACAAATATAAAGTTAATTTCAACAAGTTAAATTACTCTAAAACTGTGGTTAAACAAGGTCTTCTAAGAGACATTTCTACCCAACAAATCTAAATTTAGTTCGTACCAAATATAGATATAATAAACGTAAATATAATTCAACAAATTAAAATATATATCAATTTTAAAGTTTAAATCTCCACTCACACATCATACTCAAACCAAATCCGAAATAATCTAGAGTTTTACATGAATTATTTTTATCTCTACATTATTTACAAATAAATTTGACAAATAACCATTCATTTTGTACATTATTGTAAATACATTTTCCTAATTTATTAACAAAATATCGACACTTCCCAACCCCCACCCAAAAAAAATAATAAATAATTAGAAAAAAAAAAAAAAAAAAAAAAAAGGGAACGCTTGCTCCATACGTTGTTGTCTCTGCCATGCGCCAATCAAATGGGATCATCAATCACTCAACCAATAGCTTTTTACCCTTTTACCCTTTTCCCAATAAAAAAATTCTCCTTCAATCATCTACCCTTTTTACTTTTTTATTTTTGCTTCTTAAAATAATTTTTTAGAAGAAAAAAAAAACATACACAAAACCCCAAATCTCCCCAATTCTTGAGAACCCACAACCGTCAGCCGCCTACGTTATTGTTGACTTTGACCATCACCATCAGGCAGCAACCGTGCGAACGGCCGTCCACCGTCATCTCCATTCACATCCTTTCTCGATCCCTCCCTTTTGAACAACGGCCCTGCCGGTAACAATGTCCGCCACTCCGACCGCCCACTCCGGCTCCGATTTCCCACAAACCCATTCTTTCCCAACTCATTCCGGTACCCCTGTCTCGAACTCTGCATCCTCTGGAACGCCACGCAGCTCCTCGCCCGGTTCAAATTCGAATTCAACAGCTCACTTCTCACCTCCTCCGGCAATCTCAGCGTATACCTCTCGTAATCCACTCCCCGTTGAACCAGCGAGTGACCCGTCGAGTGAGACCGAGGAAACAATCCACTCAATCTCCATCCCGTCGATCGCGACGGAATCGAACGACTCTGATTCAATCCCTGATTTGGGGTTATCAAATTCACATCCTGACCCTGATTCCCTTCCGGAATTCGAACAACCACCTGACTATTTTCCGATCCAGTCCCTTGATTTCCTTCATCCCTTGCATTACCGTCGATTCCTGAATCGGAATTAAGCAGAGCAGCGAAGGATATATCGCCGGGTTTGGGGACAAGGCTAGCACGGCAAACAGGGCAGGTGGAGTGAGAGACCAACCAAGCATCGATACAATCGGCGTGGAAGACATGGCTGCATTTCGGCAACAAACGTAACGTGTCATCATCTCCGAATTCAGATAAACAAATGGCGCACTCCAAGGAGCCTTTCCCGATTTTGAGATCCTTGACGTTGGAGTATACAAAGGTGGGGAAAGTAGCTATAACAGCCGCGTCGAGACCACGCGCCGCTCTTCTGGACTGGGCGTTGGTACCATCTAGGGGATGAGGGAGGAGGAGACGGCCGCCGAAGCGTTGATCGGTGCACTGGCGGGTGTAGACGGAGAGGACGGCGACGACGATGAAGAAGCAAACAAGAACTATCAAAACGACAGCCATTCGTTTGCTGATGGTCTGTTTGAAAGGGTACATATCTGGGGGTGTTCCGGATTGAGCGGCGGCGAGGGAGATGTGGAAGAGGAGAATGAAATAGATGAAGACATGATTGAGAAAGAAAAAAGATTGAGAGGTCATGTGGAAATGGGAAGGAGGAGAAGAAGAAGAAGAAGAGGAGAGAAGGAGGAAGACAAACAGAGAGAAAAATATGAAGGTTTTGAATTTGATTGATTTGTGTTGTTGACTGAGAGAGATAAGATACCGAATTCCAGCCAAATGGAAGTCAATGGCGGCATATAAATTATAAGAAAATGCGACACAACGTGTTAATGTGTTATATATATATATATATATATATATATATATAAAAAAAATGAAATTATGAAGAGAATGAAGGGGAAAAGGAATTTGGTGTTCAAGTTTGTTACTTATGAGTGTCACGTCGGAGTGCTCTCAATTTCTTATACCTAAACAATTTCATTTCCCTATCTTACTTGCTTCCTTTGCTCCACCCCCACCAAAAAGTAAAATTATCAATCTTATGCTTAATTGTTATTATATAATAATAGTATAGATGAAAGGAGGGACCATTAGGTCCATTACTAATCATATCATTAAATTTCAATCCAATATAGGAAAGACAACATGTGTGTCTAACCTCTCTCTCTCCATATATAACATTTCTATTTCTTTTAAAATCATATCATTAAAATCAACCCAATATTATCACTTGTTCATCTAATAATTTACAACTTCAAATTAGATTAATCAACGTTTTGGATTCCATCTATATTATTAAGGTTACAAATTTTCAAATTTAACCATAGTTACACAATTTTGTTTTTTACAACACCTTATCCAGATTTTAATTGTTCTTAACTGGATTGGCTTTGAAATGCAAGGCATATGTTTGAATTTTTGTATTAAAGAAAATTGCAACGATATATATAAAATATCCTATATATTTATTTATTTATTTATTTTCAAAGGAATCAAAAATGATTTAACACAATATTAAACTCTATTCATCAAGACTTTACACAATTTTTCATTAAAATACAATAAGATTATGAGAATAAATATTTGAACTTGTAACTTTTGAGTCAATGTTAAAATTTATACTCAAGTTAATATCAAAACATAAAATAGTTTTAGAATTATAATAGATATTAAAAAATTTATATATATATATTTCTAAAAAAAAAATTGAAAACAAAGGATGATAGAACATAAAGGGGTAGTAAATGACACATTTTGATGGTAACAATATTATTTATGATTGAGAAGTGAGTAAAGAAAGGCAAAGAAATAATTGATTTGAGAAAGGAATCTATGACATGAAAATAACATTATATTATTATTTATAAAGAAACCAAAGAATAATGTTGAATAACAAAGGTGAGTGACATCATTGTCATTGTATCAAAACTTTATTGTTGTAAAAGGTTTTTTTTTTTTTTTTAATTCAAATGTAAAGTGCTAAGGTAAAAGTTACAGGGATGGATCATACCATAAAATAATGTTATGAAAAGAAAAATTATATTATATTAAATTAAATTACTTTTGAAACACTAACTTCAACGTTACTAATGGTTTAGTGAGGATTTAAGTGATTTTTATTACATAATTTTATCTTTAATAATAATAATAATGATAAACAAATAAATTTATAACATTTTATTTCTTCATTTCTAACCTAATTTTGTACTTCCAATTGTATAACTATTTGATTTTTATTTATGATTTTTTAAATATTTATTTTTATTTATACTATTTTTAACCATGAATCTCATACTTCACATTTGAATTCTTAACTAAATTTTAAAGACGAAAATATATATAAACACGAATTTTGCAAACGAGGTGTATATAAACATATATTAAAAATTAAATAATCGTCGAATGCAATTTTTAAAAAATTATTTTGATTGAGGTTTTATCGTCTGCTTTCTAAGAATAATGTTGCGTCAAACGAGCATATTGTCATGGCCACTACCAAACTATCCTAAATATATATATATGATAGGAGGATTCAAATTTCTAAAGTCTAAACTTAAAATTATACTCAAATGAGTTAAACTATGTTAGGAGTTGAGAATAATATAATATTTTTAATAATAAATAAATATAAAAATTTTGAACCTCGTTTTCATTGGGTCTTTTTAAGTTTTAAAAATTTATGCTTTTAGTTATTAAATTTTGAGTTTAATTTCAATTTAATATTTAAGTTTCAAAATATTACAATGTTACCTCTAAGACTTGAGTTTTGTTTTAAATTTAATCACCAAATTTTAAAATTTACACCTTTGAGCTTTTTTTTCTTTTAGTTTTTTGATAATTTAAGGGTGTGTTTGTAAATATATTTTTAAGTGTTTAATTTAAAAAATAGAACATTTTAGAAAACATTAAAGTGTTTTGCAACCTCTAAAAATAGAAATAGAAAGTGTATTTTAAATTATTTCATTAAAATAGTTAAAAATAAAAATGAGTTTTTTAAAAAAAATGTTTTTTTTTTCCTTAAGTTAATTCAAACAAGTCCAAAATCTTTGGATAATTATGATAGACTCTTCTATAGTCTATTACTGATATACCAAGATCATAAGAAAATCTATTTGGCATGTATGTTAATATTTTAAATTTAATAGTTATATTTGCAACGGGATGAAATAGAAATTAGGGTCGGACCAAAAGGTAATGTTTTGGTTATGTTTGACCATGTGGGAGGGTTGACTTTTGAGGTAAGAAATGGGCTGAGTAGTTGGGGCCCATAATCTGAGATCCATGTGAGTGTGAGCCACATTAGCAAACAGGAATGGTCAATCAAATACAAAAAATGTAAGTAAGGAATAAGGATAAGGACAACAACAATTATGATTTCTAATCCAATCTTCTGCACTTTCAATTTCATACAATAAAAATCCCAAAATGAAAGGTCCTTATTCATCTCCAATTTTCCATTATCACTACTCTTTTTTATCCCTCCCCTATTCATCTTTAATCCTAAAATGCAGTTAAACACACAAATCTAACTAGACCCAACAAAATAACGAATTAAATACGTATAAAAAGCACGTACACTTTAAGGAAAAAGATCCCGAAAAATTGTTTATGCTTGAACACCTCCATAGAGTAATATTTTTTGTTAAGTAGTCAAAGTTGAATTTTAGATTAATATTTTTTGTATATATAAATTTAATCTCAAATAAACGTGTACATATAAATTAAGTTTTAAGTTATGTTGGTTATTATTTTGGCTCTCAAATTATGTGTTGGTTGGTAGAACATAAAATAAGTGTTAAGTAGGAAAGCTAAAATAATATTTAAACTTTAAATATATAACTAAAATAACTTCAAAATTAATCTAACTACACTACTTAAACATTATAGAGTAATATTAACTTTAGTTGACTACTTAAACCAAATTATTCCTAATTATCATGACCTCAATTATCCAAACCCCAAAACAAACCAATATTTTAACCCTTTTTTCTTTCTTTCTAGATTAGGTTCACTATTATCCGTTTACCTATTGTGTATACAAAGGAATCTACCGTAATTCATATTTAATGTATAATTTTAATATAAATATTTATAAAACAATAAATTCATACAATTGCGTAACCTTTTAGTTTACTCATAAAAAAGAAAGTTAGAAAAATAATATTTCAAATCTTATATAAGATTATTCTGACTATCCACTTGGAACAATAAGTTTTCTTTATTATAAAAAAATGATATTAATAAAATTAAGGTTGCAAAGCTTGTGTAAATCTTGAAGCAAATATTATGTTAAGACATTGGATTAAAATTGATTTAGTTTTATCATATGTGCAAAGTGACGATTAGGTGGACCTAATGACTTTTCTTATGTTTTTTTTGTATAATTCTATACTATATTAATAATAATTATTACCAAATTATTTCCTTGGATTTATAATTGTATATTCTATTGTATTCTAAATAATTAAGTTTATATATAACTAAATCATATAATAGAGTTGAAAAGGAGGGAGATTTTGTGTTTGATGTAATATTTAGATTAACTATTAACCACAGAGATTAATTACAATATACACCAACTTATTCCATAGTAGAGTTGGGCTCCCTGGCTCGTTTATAATGGGCCAGTACCTACTCTTGATCTCTTCTGTTAGCCCAATGGACCGTTTAACAAACGCGCTTAGTAAAGGCCCATTTGTGTAGGAAGAACTACATAAATAGTCTTATCATTGGGTCTATAATATTCCTTACTTTTCATTTTATTCACAAATAAACTTACTGGGAGTATTTTTTTTTCTTTTTTTTTTCATTGGGTCTGTAAAGATTTAGGCTTGATCGCTAATAAACTGTTATGAGTCTTCCACTTTATAAAAACAAAAACAAAAACAAAAAAGCCTAAATCATTAAATTAAATTTCCAATGTTCAAAACATCCTTAAATTCACGTGAACCTTTTATTTATTTATTGAGAGTATGAAAGAAAATAATGTAAGATTCCATAAGTTATGAAAAATAAAGAATTGTATAGAAAATATTGTGAAATTGGAAAAAAAAATGTGTTTCCTAATAAAACTTAAGAGGAAGATAAGGAGAAAATCAAGGAAGGAAGATAATGTAACATTCTATTCTTCTAACTATTAAATAAGAGTTATTGCATCTACAAGTCTTCAAGATAATATAAAGTATAAACGAATGAATTCTCAAGGGGAACAAAATCCCTACACGTGGCAGTCACATAAAATATAGACAATTAAATACATAAAGCAAATAAACAAGATCAAATATAAAATAAATTTTAATTACAGTTTTAACACCTAAAATAAAATCATGGAATCACTTTTTTTTAATATATATATATATATAATAATGGAATCTAGCTAAACAAAAATAATATACTGAAGAGCCCTTTTAATTTGAATTTGACTTTGAAGGCTTGAAGCCTCACCTATTTCCATTAAATAACTATATATGTATGTATATATATATATATATATATATATATAATTTAAGCAAATGAATATTTGGCTAAAACAGGAAGGGGGAGAGGTAGAATCCAAACTAGTTTTATGATTAATTTGAATTATTGAGTACTTTGCAAAGGCTATAAGAAATTAGGGTAAATATATAATAGATAGGAATAGGAAGCTATAATGGTGATAATAGCCCGACACATTGAAATAACCCATGCTGTTGGGGAGGATCTACCCCAAACTTTGCTGCTATTTCCTATTTACTCTTATTTTTAAAAGTAAAGGGAAAACAAAAAACATTTTTTAAAAAATAAAATAAAAGTAATGATCGATTCAAAAATAACCCAAGATTTGGCGGCTACCCATTTAATTTTCGTGGTTTGCTTTTAATTAAGCTTATACCTATTGTTTTCCTTTCAAAATTGTTTAGTTTTTTTTTTTTTTTTTTAAAATCAATTTTCAAAAGGAAATTAAATTAGTCAATTAGTAAAAATTATAATTTATGAAATATTCTTGCATAGATTGGTTTGGAGATAAAACTCTAATTATATCTAATACTTGTCAATCAAATAATATTTGAATACCAAAACAAAAGAAAAAAAAAGTTTAAGGTATAGTTTACTCATTCATTTCATTGAATTTAGGTTATTTGAGTTTTCGTATTTTAAGACTTTTTCGATGTTTGTTCATATTCTTTTAAATATCTAATTTTAGTTTCATGTACTTTCAATCAATTATATGTCTTTCACAATTAATTTAAATACATCTAATATTTAAAAATACATTTGTATGAGCATATTTTTAAATTTTATTGTAAAAATACAAATAGATAAAAATAATAAGAAAAATGTCTTTGAAAGAAAATCATAATAAACCAACCACAGAGGCTGAGGGCATGTTTGAATTCATTAGAGGAAAAAGTACGTATCAAGAAGAATTGAAAAATATTTTAAAAAATATTTTGAATATTGGTGAAAACTCAAAATTTAAAATTTAAAATTGATTGAAAGTATATGATTAAGATTAGAAATTGAGAAAAATGGATGAATGAAGGCTAAAATAGTATTTTACGAGATGAAATTCGTAGGCCCTCTTATGTAACATCATTGGTAAGTGAAATCTGATATGATGTGCATGTGCTCATGTTCAATTAACACAGTGAAAAAAGAAAAAAGAAATCAGAATTGAAATATATGATCATTAAAATCCAAAAGAATTAAAATAAAGGCCAAATATTGAAGGTTAAAAATTTAAGAAAATTTAGAAATTATATAAATCAATGAATAAAAAGAAAAATGGTGGAAAAAATAGTAAAAAGCACGACAAACAAACATAAAGGAGACAAATGGCAAAAAAAAAAAAAAAAAAGTCAAAGGAAGTAAGGAAAGGGCGGTGGATTTTGACGACGGTGGATGGCGGGCGGTGGCGGGTGGTTGAGTTTAGGCCCGGTAGATGGTGGCGTAGGCTTTGGTGCAGCCACACCACGTGGACCCCTTGACAACACCTGTATACGGCTCCTACTCCAAACTTGTCTTTTCTCTTATTTAATCAATGTTATTCCTTCCTTTTTTTAGTTTTATTTCAGTTTACCTAAAACTTTACAATTTTATTTTTTACATTTGATTAATTTTAAAGATTTATAATTAATTAAATTATAATATTTTCTATCACTATTAAAATTAATAAAAATAATTACTACATAATTATTTTCAATTCATTAATAAGTAGTACTCTAGCTCAAACTTTCAATATTATATATTCATTTTGTTCTTAGAACTTTCAAAAACTAACATAATTACTTAAAAACATAATGTTTTTTTTGTATATTTAAATGCAATCTATAATTAAGGAGTAAAAGTAATAATTTGAGGATGTTTTCATATAATATCACACCTGTTCTCTCAAATCCAACTCAGCATCGTCGTACCACTCCTTTTTAAAAAGAAATTCATTTAAACGACAAAGAAAAAATAAATAAAAACTATTTCCACGTCATTACTAAGAAATGAAATGCCATAAAAAAATATGCAAAAGAAAAGAGATTCTGGGTGTCATGCCCTGCCCTGATAGCACAATTTGGGAGCTAAGGGAATAATATATTTTGCTTTTGTACCTTCCTCTGATCTCAATATTACCTTTTTTTTTTCTCCTTCCAATAATATATATATATATATATATATATATATAATAAATATATTATTTCCACGTATATTAAGAAATTATACTCAAACTCTTCTCTTAATCATACCTAATAATCACATTTTTATATTTCAATATGAGTTACAATATTACCAAGTTCCAAGATGTACTTTTTCCAAACATATTATAATTTAAATATTACATTACTTTTTCCCTCTGTATCTATGTCAGTTTTTCACGTATCATTTTTTTTCTTTGGTAATCTAACTTCAAAAAAAGAAAAAGAAAAAGAAAAAAAACTATAATTATTAATTTTGTTTGTATTTTGGAGATAAAAACAACCCCGTCGACAAAAGAAAACCAAATATCAATAACCTGTGGGCTGGCTCATAATTAAATTAGCCTCAGTTTTGAGTTTGAGGTATATTAATTATTATTATTAAAAATAAAATATGATTGATTACATAAACGAAATATTGTCGGAAACAACAAATTAAAATTATTAATAAATTCAAGATTTGGGGCACGTAATGCTATATTTGGTAAATAGAAAACATAATAAATAAAAACAAAGGAGGGGTCTAATTGGAAATTGAATTGGGGAAAGAGAAATAAAGAAAGAAAGAATCTTAATACTTAGCGAAGCAAAAGGAGGAGTTTTTTGAAAGAAGGAAACAATAAGGTTTAAAGAAGAAGACAAATATCTTTTAAATTGGGGGAGCAAAGGAAAAAATAAAATTGGGAGGGTTTGCTACGTGAATATTTTAAAGTTGAGGGGTACCATTTTTATTATTATGTTGATAAAAACGGGCCAGTTTCCACTTTTATGACAAACGAATATATAAAATATATTTATTTAATTTAGCTTAATTAATTAATTAATTAATTTAAGTGCTACAATATTGCATGGATTCTCTGTCGTGTCTCATCTTTATCTAGGAAGGAACTCAATCCTCTTGTATATCATCTTGGGATTAAAACTAATTAAGAACAATGCCAGCTTTTTATCTACAGAAACTAACTAGGGCTAAGCTAACTTTAGGGTTTAATTAATTAGTTAATCAGGGGTTAATTAATGTGTATTTTGTTACAGCTGCACATTATTATTATAAAATATTAATATCTTATTAGGAAAATTAGGAATCAAGAATCACAGTAATGAGAGCGTTGTTCGTACAGTTTGAAGAGTTGTGGAAACCAAGAGAAATGGAGCCACATGTAGTCAGTCCCCGGTGTTTGTACAATTTAATTAATTAATCACATTATATTACTTACTACAACTATTCTTTTTTTAAAAAAAAAAAAATTATATTGAAGTTTACAAAGCATAACCCAATTACCAAAATTATTGTTAATTTCTCCCAAGTCTCTACCATTATTATTTGGAGAATAATAGACTGCATTACTCACTAATTGAACGTTTTTTAAATACTATATTCTTTCATTGTTAGAGAATAGATTCTTTATTGTTTAAATATAATTAAATTTAACTTAATTAATATACCTATTTTAGAATATTAAGCGATCATGGGTAATAAACGATAATCATGTAATGAGTTGAGTTGAATTAAGAAGGTTGATGTGAGACATTGCGAGATTATTTGTACATGCATATCGCAACAGTGTGCTGAATGAAATAGTTTGAATAGTCATTGTGGCTAAGTGATCATGAGTTGTGTGTAGACAATGAATCGTGCGTACGCATTAGAGCTAGCATGAACATTTGTGGTTACATGAGAAAATGTTTAGAAAGCTACTAAGATGAAGTCAACTAATTAAACTGATAACTTAACAATATTCATAATTTTGAAAACACACTCACCAATTTTATAAAAAGTCACAAAAATATCGTAAAAATATAAACATAATTTTCAAAAATTAAAAGTCAAATAGTCATCCACGTATCGTTAGAAAATACTCGTGTAAACCATTTTTTATTATAGAGATTTTAGCACAAAATCAACACATTTTTTATATTAAAAAAATTATTTTTCTTGGAGTATAACAAAATTTTAATTTCTCTTGTTACGTTTTGTTATACATATTAGTTTTAAAATTCGTTTATATTATATTGTTTTTATAATAAAATACAAACTTTATACTATATTGTAAAAAAAGACATTTATTTAATGGTAGAGTTATGTGTCCTCCTAAAAGTTGTTAAGTCTAGTGAAAGCTACTTTGAAAATTAATCAATTATAAACTTCCTTGATGAAGCTCACATATTTAATTCACATAATTACTTAAATAAGAGGGCAACTGCATTACATATTTCCATATACAGGGTAATAACAATGCTTCTATTAATCACACGCCTTTATTTTTATTTTTATTTTTATTTCTTTGTAATTTTTAATTAATGTCTAATTTAGAATCGAATAATCTACACAAAATCGATTAAAAAAATGAGATAACTTGGAAGAAAAGAAAAAGGTGAAAAGAGCAGGTTCCCAGAATTTGAGGTTCCAATAAGATGTCGTTTATCCAAAGAGGTCAATAAGGCTACTTTTACTTAAAAAAACATAACACGGTTTTAGCTAATTTAAATATTTTAAATAAATCCAAATCTCTGATTCAAATCACCACCTTAATAACTCCATAAAATTGGGGTTTTTAATTCTTTTTTTTTTCTTTTTATTTATTTTTTAAAGTCGACTTGTACGTTGTTCCCACATGCACAGGCTAGGGTTTTTGGTGACCGTAGTTTCCGGTCAAAGCACATGCAATTCCATTTTTTTTAAAAAAAAGAAAATATTTCCCCATTCTCCCATTTTTTTCTCATTTTTTTAATTTATTCATTAATTCGAATTATGGCCACTCTTTAATTTACACATACCTTCTAGTTTTAGGTGCTACCGTACCCCCCTAAACCTAGCTTCTCGATTCTTAGCCCCCCTCAAACTAATTAATTTCATGTTGCTTAATTTCTTAATTCTATTAATCGCTTTCCTAATCTCTAATTGCCTTCCATATCTTGACTCCATTAATATATGTTTTTTTCATATTCACTTCAAATCTTGAGATCTAATCATAGTGTTGTCATTGTAGCATTTTATATATGTAGATGGATATAATTCAATGAAATATTATGTATGTTTAATGAAATTATTGTGTCGATGTAGCGGGTACCGTGCCGTGTAAGCTATTTATATTGAAAAATTAATATTTTTTAAATTATTGGTTTTTGTCAATAATATTACAAGAGCTATGTATTAATATTTAAATGGATAGTAGTACTACAAAAAGACATCCTTCAAAATAATTCATACGAACAAAATGAAGGAAATGATGACGTGCCAGTGCTATCCCATACTTCAAACAGTACCATTGATTAATGTTTCCCATTCTTTTATTTTATTATATAGTTTTTTTTCCTTACAAAAATACATAGTAATTAATTATTGCCAGAAAATATTCTGAAAGCATTGGATTTTGCATAAAATTCCAACTAAGAAATGAATGGTTATTATTTTTTTTATAGATATAAATTACAAAATATTAATTTACAAGTTGTATATAATTCTATTTATTGAAGAACATGAAGACTTGATTGGTCATCGAATCTAGTAAATTACATATTTTTCGGCGTTACACTCAAAGGAATGCCAGTTAGGTTTTATCCTACTTGGTCATAAATAATAAATCGTAAGATTTAATATGTTTTTATATATATATAAAATAAAATGATATTTAGTTTTCCATACATACAATTTGTTTAATTTTAATATCAGATCTTATTTGGAATATTCCATATGATAGTAAATTTCGCATCGAGTCTTATTAAATTTTCATGGGGCGTGGCCAGAATATGACAAAAGATAATTATAATATTCTTTACCATAAAATAGGTATTAGGAGCTTGTATTTTGAAGCAAAACTAAAGTGAAATCATGTTGTAACTTTAATTTAATTTTAAATGAACTAAATATAGGTTTATTTTATCGTAATTTAATTTACATATTAAGTTACATATGGTACAAAAATACTAAACAAATAGTGGATATAAAATATATAAAAATTAAAACTTGTTAAATTAATATTTGAATAACAATTAAAAGGGAGGAATATATCACTGGAACACTGAATATTTTTAAATTGAATGGTTAAAAAAAACACAAAACACAAAGCAATAAGGAAAAACAGAAAAGTCAGAGAGTAGTAAGCCTCAAAGATAGATATATATATATATATATATATATTATATATATATTCGAATGGAACGAATTAAAACACATACCCTGTGAGAATGTCCCATAGAAATGTGGGTTAAACATGTGTATATTATAATGTTTTTATTTTAAAAACAATAGTTAATTAAGAATAATAATAATAACAATTTTGAAGGGAGGGAAAATAAAGAATAAAAAAGGAGCAGTAGAGAGAACAGTAAGTTAGTGTTGGAAAGGGTGTGGGACACAAATATAGTATATAGTGTGGTGGTAAAATTGTAAGGTCACATGGATTCCTCTGCACCCTATGTCCCGCATCTTATAAAAAATTTAATACTATTATTTATTTATTTATTTATTTATTTATTTATTTTTCTAATTTTTCATTTTTAATGTTTTGTTTTTCTTTTTACTCCTCTTTTTCTGTGTGTGTGTTTTTAGATCTTTCATCAGAATCTCTGCTCGTTTTCCCCAGCTTTTCCTCTTCCCCTTCTCTCTCTCCTGTCCGACCATATTATTAGCAAATCAAACCCTTCATGATATAATGTAACGTTTTGAATTAATCTCACCTCCTTTCCAATTTTTAGTATTTATAAATTACTCTTGTTGTTGCTATTAATTGGTTATAAGATTGTACTTTGACTGTCTCAACCAACATTCGATCTAGGATCAAATCAAAAAAACTGATTGAACAACGGTGTATTCAAAGAGGTATGATAATATGAAAACCTTTGATATTTGAAAATTAAGAACCCTTTTGGTGAAACTCTAACACTAAATTCTAAAACGTTAATATCAATTTGATGTCAAGAGAAAATTAATGAATATATTTGAATTACCTTTTATTTGATATCCAAGAAATACGAAGAATTAATTGTTCATTTTAAGTTCATACACTTCACAAGCAAGTTAATCATACATAATTAAATGTTTGACTCAAGAATTTCAAAGTAGCAATAAAACTCTATCATCTACCTATCAATTTTTATTAAAAAATAACTTAAACACTCTAAAAACTAAAAATTAATTTGTACAACCTATTGGTCTGGCTTTAGATAGTCTCTCATAACCCTAATGTCACATTAGGGTTCATAATAAAATTACAAAAACAAGCCTACTTAAAATATTACAAAAAGAATAAACTTAGAAAAAAAAACCTACAAGCCATCAAAATTGTTAGATAAATATAAACAATAATTTGATATTTAGACGGTTCACAATATATAATATCATACAGTTAGACAGATAAAAGTTTTCTAAACATCTCAAAAGTACACTTAAAAATAATGTTGCAACATTCTTGGAAAAGAATATATATATATATATATATATATGTGTGTGTGTGTGAATACTTTTTTTAAAAAAAAAATTAAAGTGACAAAGTTATGCATATAAGTTTTAATTTGTCATTTAACTTAAGTCCCACCTTTCTCACCTTCTTGTTCTTCGTCTTGAAGCCATGGCCTTTTCTTAAGCATCAAAACAAAACAAAAGACAAACAATACATAACACACTATCTAGGATCTCTCCCCATAACACACTATATATATATTTAATTCATTTTGCTTCTTCTCTTACTGATATTCAATTTTAGTTCACTCTTTCTTCCAATTATGGAATGTCTATTATTTTTTCTCTAAAATTTCAACAACTTTTAATTAATCAATGTGAGAAAGCTATGTATTGTTAACTAAAATTTATTGGACAAATAAGAGCTGACATGATAAATAAATGAGGTAAAATAATAGCAAGGGATTGATAATTGAAGCGGTACATGTTAGGGTAAACATGCTACACTGTGAAGAAATTGTTGTTAGCCTAATACTTTATTTCATGGACGGTGAAACCACAACTCTAAAAAACATTCTTGTTCGTATCCAATTTGAAAGGCGCTTAGAAAACTTTAGTTGAAAATGACCAGAAAAAAAAAAAAAACAAAAATATATTTAAATTAAAAAATGATATGTAACTTACAAGATCATAAAATATTAGCAAAGTAAATATTAAGCCAACATATTATAGATTTCTTAGATGATATAAATTATTTATGGCACGTGCAAAGGGAAGGAAAAAGGCATTAATTAAATACAATTTCTTAGGTTGATATCACTAGCACAAGTCTGTCCAACATTGGCAATAGAAACAATAATAGCAAAATGCAATTCTACCAACAAATAATTATGTAATAACAAAATTTTCCAAGAGCAAGAGTGTGAATGGGAGACGAGTAATTATATAAATTTTAGTTAACAATTCGCTAAATGGGTAAGCCTCAATTTTTTTCCATAAATTAAAATAAACTTTTTACAATTAAATTTATAAGTATATAACCCTCAATATAACTAACAAAAGATAGGAAACAATAATAAATTAACAATAATTAAAGGTTATATAAAGTAAACGATGAAAAACACACTTATAAACCACACAATGCATAAGAAGATTTAGGCAATTAACTCTAAAAATAATTCATCATCTAGAAAAAAAAAATGCATTAAATTAAGGATAGGAATTCAAAGAGAATTAAAAAAAAAAAACACCTCATTATTCATTGATCTTCAACCTCAATTCTTCCCTTCCAAAGTGGTTTGTTCCAAATAAATAATGGGAGCTTGATATATATAGGGAGGATATAAAATATATACAAGACACAAAGCATAATTCTAGTGGTCTTCATCAAACCGTACTCTATTAATTTAAATTGTTGCATGCCTACAAAATTGAGATAATAACAAAAAAAAATTAGACCTGTTATATGGATGAAATCAATTTGTGTGAATGAGATATGTGCCAAATAGACAAAACGGTAATTAATTAAGTATTTAATTTTAAATTTAAATATTTAACATTTCCCTTTAAAAAGTAATATTTCAAATATTGAAGTTAAAAATATTTCATTTTCATTCTATCTAATCAAATTTATATTTATTATTGACATGGTAATATTGAGAATACTAAATTTTCATCAAATACGTCAACATTTTCATTGATGTGTCTATATTTTTATGAATTTGACATTAACACGTGAAATGATTGAGTAGTCACTAATATAATTTTGAAAAATATTCATTTACTTTATTCTTTTGTAAATTAGATACTAACATTTTTATCGATATCAATATTTTAAAGTTTAGTAAGATAAATATATTTTATAATTAAAAATAATCGACAGTAATGAATGTTAAATTTATTTGGAAAAGTAAACGTAAACAATTACTAGAACAACCAAACAAGAGATCAATTTTTTCTTTTGTTGGTATTATTAAAAAAACAAAACCAAATTAAAAAAGAAAAAGTAAAGAAGTGAATATCATAATGTCATTTTAGTTAAATGCTTTAATCATTTTTCTCAATTTCTTTTTCTCTCTTTTCACACAGCTCTTATGGTCATTGTACAACTCATCAAATCTTATAAAAATCCCACTTTTGGAAATAGCTCCCACAATATAGATTTAATAAATTTAACTTAATTATATTTTCTAATGTAACCCTAAAATATATTAAATTTATGATAAAGAAGCCTCTAGCTTCTCCCATTGGTCTAAAAGAGTAAAAATAAATATTTGTAATATTGTGATATATGGACAAAAGTTGTAAGCCAATGAAATGTGGCCACATAAGGCCAATTTCTATATATTTTCTTAATTTAATTTTTGTTCTTATTTGGAAATCTTGTCTCATGAAACAAACACGGTTGGCTGACCAAGTCAACAACCTAATTTTTTGTTCTTATAACATAGACATTTTAAGTTCTATTCATTTATGTTCTTGTGGCCAATTATTCATTTTTCAACAAATAATCTAAAATGCTTTACTATAAAGTTTTTATGTTTGATTGTAATTTGTTAGCTATATTTCATTATTTAGGAGAAAGTTAAGAAGATACTATGTGTGAAAAACATTGTTGCAAATATACAAATTTGTTATTATTTTTGCTATTTCTTTAAGTTGTCCGTCAGTCATTAACATGTATTATATGTTAGTTGGATTATGGTCGTTTTTACTATTTATTCATAGTTATAAATTATAGTATCATTAAATCTAAAAAACGATGAAACACTAAAATGTGACTTATGGATCAAACTGAACAATTGTATATTTAGAGTCTAGCTAACAAGTTGGACAAGTCCACTAACAATATCGAAAACATACCACAACATACTATACATGATCCAACTTACAAAGAACGCATTAATAAACTAAAAAAAGATCAATTTGTTAAGAAAACACAAGTTAAAATGTTATACATCATCACATTTAAATGGAAAAAAAAAAAGAACAACAGTATTTTAAAGACTATAGTTTAAATAAATATATTTGGCCACAACGTTAGGTTTTTAATTAAAATGTTGTCATTAGTGATTTAGTTCTATACTTAGAAAATTAACATGCATCAAGTTAATGAATTAAATTTTAATTAAAATATATTCGTGGTGTATTTGAAATACATTTTTAAATGTTTAATTTTAAAAAATCTGGTTCATTTTAAAAAGAAAAAAAAAAGTGTTCGATAGATGACTTTATTGAAAGAAGTAGTTTCATCTCAAGGTCAATTGAGAGTAAATCTTTTAACAATTTTCTATATATTTTCAATGAACTTAAAACTATGAGTCACAAGATCTACAACAAGGTTATGTGTATTGAACTATACTCGTTTTTGTTAGTAAGCTAAGATGGAAGAAGGTGTGTAACGTAAAAGTTAGGGTTTTAAAGAGGTTGATCCCATGAAATTAAGTAAGTTAAAAAGGAAGAGAGGAGTAAGAGAGTATTCTATTTGTAGCAAACAATAGATTCCTCTCTTTCTCTGTCTGATTGCTTCTGTTTGAGTACTGAATACACATTGCAATCTCACGTGCAGTTTGTTCTCTTCTTATAACCTTTCTTTCTTTTAAACCATTTCTTTTTCTTTTTCTTTTTCTTTAAAAAGCCCTTTCCCTTTTCTTTTCTTTTTTTTTTTTTTTTTAATTTTCTCCTTCATTTGGGTCAAGAACAACAACAACAACAACAAAAGCTTAGAGCTTGGAGCTTAGAGCTTAGAGCTTAGAGCTTGGTTGTTGTTGGGTCTTTTGTTTTTTGCTTTTTATATAAACACTTCCCCCTTTTCCTCCTCTTCTTCCTTTCAGGTTTGTGTCTCTTTCAACCAACCCCAAAACTTCTCTCCCTTTTTTCTCTTTCAAACCCTTCTCTGTTTTTATTATCCACAACTCTAACAAAAAAGAAAACCAGAGACATTCAAAACAGAGTCATCGTTAATGATGGCATTGGAAACTGTGGTTTACCCACAAGATACATTTACTTATGTTTGCAGGGATTTCTGTTCTTACGCCGGTGGACCACCTTGGGGTACCTACGACTATGCCTTTCAATTTGAAGAACAAAAAGCTTTTCTTGGACTCATTGATAACCAAAAATGGGAGCCTTCACCCGACCACTCTTCAATCAATCACCCACTCCCCGGAGGAGGACCTCTTTACCCGCCGATGGAACTTGAACCTCCACCACCACCACCACCACCCCCACCACCAACCACTGGAAGAAGAAAACGACGGCGTACCCGTAGCACCAAAAACAAAGAAGAAATTGAAAACCAGAGGATGACTCATATCGCCGTGGAGCGTAATCGGCGGAAGCAAATGAATGAATATCTTGCCGTTCTCCGATCATTAATGCCGTCTTCTTACGTTCAAAGGGTCAGTTTCCTTTCTTTCTCATAAAAAAAAACAAAGGAGAGAGATTATAATGATAATGACAAAAGGTACCGCCCAAAAGTCTCTGATCTCAAAATAAAACAGAGTATCATTTTTTTTTTTTTTTTAAAAAAACTTTTTAGATTGTGATAACTGTTCGATGACTTCAATTTCACGGCATAACAATTGGTTGCATGTTAAATAATAATTGAATTTGTGTTATTGTATTATACCCACATGCAATGTTCATAATTTTGAAGTCTAATTATTGGTCCATTGTAACAGGGAGACCAAGCTTCCATTATTGGTGGTGCCATCAACTTTGTCAAGGAATTAGAACAACAATTACAATTCATTAAAGTCCATAAAGAACAAACTGATACCTCCCCTTTTGCCGATTTCTTTTCCTTCCCTCAATACTCAACTCGTGCCACAACTCAGTCCAAGAACACCAACTCGCCCCATGACTCGTCCATTGCTCACACTCAATGGCCGGCCGGAGACATTGAAGTCACCATGGTCGATACTCATGCCAACCTTAAAATTCTGTCCCAAAAACGACCAAGGCAGCTCCTTAAAATGGTGGCTGGATTTCAAAGCTTGAGACTTACTATTCTTCATCTCAATGTCACTACTTCAGATCAAATGGTTCTTTATTCTCTAAGTATTAAGGTAATTTTGAAGTAAAGATTGAGACTTTTTTCAATTTTGAAACACGGGTTGTTTGTAATTTTTGTAATTTTTTTTTTTTTTTGATTTTGTGTAATTTTAGGTTGAAGAAGGATGTCAGTTGAATACAGTGGATGAAATTGCTGCAGCTGTGAACCAAATCCTACTTTCAATTCAAGAGGAAGCTGTTTTTAGCTGACACTTGTAATTTTTACTCTTATGTTTTTTTGTTAAGAATGTAATTTTCTTTAATTTTTATTAAGAATTATCTTCCATTTTAGTCTAATGTGATCCAACAATTTTCCATGTAAAACAAAGCATATAGTGTAGTGTTGGCTCATTTTCTCATCTACTTCAATTTTAATTTCATGAAATTGGCAATTAATTACGTAATATTACTGACTTTGTTTAAAGATTTAAGGCTTTTTTTTTTTTGGGGGGGGATGTCTAAAAAAAAGATAGATGGAAGATGTGAAAATCATTTGATTCCCAAAATCCAACGTCAGATCTTTTAATACTAATCTCTTATCTCATCATTCCCTATGAATTCTAATTAATTGGAGACTTTTCTTTTAATTAATCATGAAAAGTGTCCGTATGTTTCAATAATTCAAATTTAGAATCTTTTTAACTACTTGTGTTTAGATAGTTCTCGAGTGTCCTCCAAAAAGCAATCCTTTTTCTTGCTTCCTCTTAAAGGAATGGATTTTGTTTAGTACATGTAGGAGTTTGAGAGCTTTGAGATTTCATCACTATTTCTTTTTAAGAAATTAATAATATTAAAGGACTATATTTTAAATTAGTTTAGTTATAGAAAATAAAGGACTATATTTTAAAAATAGTTTTTCAAGTTTGTATTGTGTTAATTATAATCAAAATTAAATAGATTTAAGATTTAGAGTCCGTTTGTATTTACTTGGGAAAAGCGTATTTGTGAAAAGAATATCATTTTTATTTAAACTCTTTCTTTTTTTTTTTTTTACTAAATTGTTTAAAATAAACTTCAAAAACTATTTTAAGTGATTGTAAATACTTCAATATTTTTTATGATTGTTTTTTTAAAAGAAAAAATTAAACACTTGAAAAATGTATTCCAAACATATCCTTCGTAATCTAACAAACAAAACCTATCTCCAATTATCCAACGTATCAATTGCTCGATCAACATAAAATTAGAGAATATGAAACCTAAAATATCAATCAATTGATAAATCAACTTGTTTAATTAATCTTTTTCATGATACATCACTATGCGTATGAAGCCCTATTTAAATAAATCAACAACCAACTTGAGTTCAATATTATTGGTTAAATATTGCACAGAACAAAAGTTGTGAGCTTCAAATTTTCAATTCAATAAATTATTAAACTTGAAAAAAAAAAAAAAAAAAGACAATGAAAGGAGAGATAATGAGTACACTAGTTGATATAAAAGCTAATTATTTAAGATCCAACCTTTTCGATCATAAACAGAAAAAAAATTTGACACGTGCCAACTTATGATTTGAATATATTTAGATGAGTTGTCCAAAGAAATGTACATTCCACAAACAGTACTAAATATTTTGAGTAATTACATTAGATAATACTTTTAATGATAATTAATGATAAGTGCATATTAACATTTTTAAATAATTACAAATATAATAAAATCTACTAGTGATAGATTCAATTGTTGATACGATATGATCTAACGCCAATCGACTTTGAAAAATGAATCTTATTTTATATTCTATATGCAAAATTTTGCATGGTAGTTGTGTAAAGTATTTTCATTACTTAAAAGATGTAACCTTTTACTTCATGTTTGGGTGAGTCCCTTAGAATGAAAAAGAACCCATTTTGATGAACAAAAACAAAAGCATTGGACTTTTATGAGAAAAGAGAATTGTAGTAATCATATATATGCAAAACAAAAAACTATTCCAAACACCAACCCCAATTATTGAGCTTCAAATGACAAAAATCTATTGGTTTTTTAGATTTTATTTTTACAAATTAGTTTTTTTTTTTTTTTTTTTTTGAATAATAAACTTTATCTGACCAATAAAACAACACAACAACCCTAATTCCAAAAATATGATGATGATTATTATTATTGTTTGTTGAAAGATTTAATTTCATAATTAATAAGATTGAACTAGGAGACAAGAGATTGCAAAGAAGGAGAAGCAATTATTGTTATTGTTCCAAAAGTTTGACTGTCTTTCCACAGCCAAACAAAAGGCCTTAGCTTCTTGTTTGGCTCCACGCACTCTCTTCTCTACCCTACCAATTATTTACCATTTAGATTTAGATCTCGTAACAAAACTCTCACATGTTTTTTTGTTGACAAAACTTTATAATTTAGTAAAAAAATATTTAGAAAAAAAAAAACTAAGAAATCGAGATCAAACCTAGATCTAAAGAGGATTAGATGACGATTTTATCACTCGACTAACTATTGATATTAGTATTATTAGTTTTATATATACTATATAAAGAGGATAGAGACTTGTTAACAATTTATAAAAGACGTAAGATGAAATTATTTGAAGAATTGAAAATGGACTAACAGTAATTAATAACTAAACAAATTTAGTGTTAAATTTGGGTGTATAATAGTTAATAGATGAAGGTAAGTTATTTATATATATATAATAAGATGAATATGAAAAGTGATTGTATAAAAAAGGATATATACATTTAATTATGTGAATAAAATGATGAGATTTATGACCCTTTTTAAGTTGTAGAATATTCTTCATCATTGAATCGAACACTGCATAATACTCGTAGCCCATAATTTTGGGTTTGAAACAATTATGACATTGATGTGGCCACAATCAAATCTATATCTTTTCAGATTTTTTTTTTCTTTTTTCAATTTTCATATTAAAAAAAAAAAAAGAAATATGATATATATAATGATCCCAGGTTTGTTTGAGAGAAAATTAAATGAGTTTTTAAAATGATGAGAAATGATGAAGGATGAGATGAAATGACAGAAAAAATAATGATTATGAAATTGAAGAATTAAAAAAAAAAAAAAAAAAAAAAGGAGAGAGGAGCCCACACCATATATGGATAGGATAGGTAAACAGTAAAATATTCCTTTCACCTCATCATTTTGTTTTCAAAAATTAAAATTAAAAATTAAAAATTAAAATAAAATCCCCCAATAATATCATTTATAATTTTCCTTTATTATATTTACCTTCCCAAGCTAAGAGGCACACAAACTTTATATCTTCCCTTCCCCCTCCTTTCATTTTGTCTTTCCTCATTTTATATTAATATATCATTTTCTTACTCTTCTTTTCATCAACAACTATATATACCTCAATTCTATTTCTTTTGCTCTAATTTCTGCATCAACCTACCATAACCCTAAATTATGTATAGTGTTTTTGTATGTATGAACATCGATCTGAGGTTGAAGATTGACGTAATTACTTGTCTCGGTTGATGTAATATTCAAATCTTTTTTTTTTATCTTCAGTTTGTTATTGAGGGTAGAAATAGATCCTTAACTATTATCGGTGGTCTGGAGTTCAGTCTTCTATCTCTATAATAACATGTAATTGACGAAGTTTACATTTTTATTGGGTTGGGCTTATTTGTTAGCCAAAATGAGTCAAAAGTCCACAATGATTTGTATTTGGGCCATCTATTGGGCCTATATCCTAAGTCAATGGAAACATTAGCAAATAGCTAAAACTAGAAGGCGTTTTTTAAAATGGCGTTTTCCTTTTCAAAATTGGAAAAAATAATTAATATATTGAATATTTAAATGTACAGATACACCCTTGATTTAGGAAAACTACTAGTGTATTGAATAATAGCACACAAATCACATAATTAGAATCATATTAATGAATATTTGGCTAATGACATGATAGCTGCAAAAATTTAGTTTACTCCTAATTAATGCAATCCTGAAATTGTTGCAATGTAAGATCCTTGAAGGATGTTAAAAAGAAACAAATTTAAATTTTATATATAAAGGAGAAATATGTGACAAGAGATAGAACAAGCAGCTGAGTACAATCTTTTGAAATTTTGTGAATGAACAATGGTTTTGATTTTTATATTCCTAAAGTAAAAAAAAAAATTATAAATACCCATTCCATATATTTCAAATTAATCAACTTGAAATATTTTTAAAAAATCAATGTTAATTTTTTTTATGGATAACATTTTTTTTAAAAAAAAATTGAGCAAATATACTTTGTAAATCCTATTTAATAATAATAATAGAAATTCGTATGGATAGCAAAAAAAAAAAAAAAATGAAACTGTTGAAAATAAACTTTAAATAGATTATACAAAATTTGATAAATTTTGTTATATTTTGTGTATAGTTTCAAATAATATAGGCATGGTTATTTTTTTCAAATAAATAAAATGGTTATGAAATTACATCAGTTTTACTCTGGTTAATTGTTTTTCTAATTTTATAGATATGGTATATATGGATTATCATCAAAATTTTAATTTCAATTGTTTTTCTCCAAATCTTTGTTTTTTTTTTAATTAAATTTGAATTCACACAGTTATGTTAGTTTAGATTTTATATTCCCTTGAATTTGAAATCATTTTTTATTGGCTTTTTTATAATTTAAGTAGTTTATTATTAATGAATTTGTGGGAGAAAAGTATTGTTTTATTTTTTTTTTCAGATTTTTATTGTTATTTAATTTTTATTTCAATCGTTTTTTGTTTAGTTTATCAGGACCTATATATGAATTAGCAATTTAAATCAACACTATTTATTAGCCACGATTTTATTTGCAATTCAAACAGATTCTCTGTATTATTTAATTGTCTTGATTTTGCTCTTAAGGATAAAAAAAGGAAAAAAAAAAATTGTAAAATATTTCCAGCAATTTAAATTTTTTGTTATATAAAGTATTTTTTTAGTCCGTCGTTCATCATTTAAATTCAACTAAATTTATCTTGGTAGAAAACATTCTCATTTTTTTTTTCTTTTTATTTGTTGTCTGTTTGCAAAATGAAATATTCTATTTTCTAAACCACAAGATGGATCATTTAAACTCAAAACATTTAATCTTTTTCCATTAAAAAAAAACATTTTTTAAGTAGTTATAATATCTGAATTTTGTGTTCAATAATCTCCAAAATTTAATATTAAATCGTTACGTTTTCATTCTTTTAATTTAATTACACCTAAATTCAATCGTAGAAATAGACCATTATTTTAATGAATTATCATATAGGTGAAAAGACATCAACAATTAAAGTGGAAAAAAAAAAACAAAAAATTTTAATAATAATAATAAAAAAAAAAAAAAAAAGCAATATTTGGTGGGAAGTCTACCTCAAAATGTAGAAAACTTTGAAAACCCTAAATAATTTAAAAATAAAAAGTATTAACTTCATCATTAATTATTTATTAATGTAATGATAAAGCAAGAGTCAAAAGTGATTTTAGCATCAGAGCAGGTAGCCTTATATTCCTCTGCCGTCTAACCTAAGTTTTATTTTTTCTCATTTATTCAAAAGTATTAACAAATTAATCAATTTTAGAAATTTATCCAAAACAAAACAAAGTCAAATAAGAAATTCTCATTCTTCTCTTTCTGATAAACCAAAGTTAATATAATACCCAGAAACAAACCCTAATGTAGAACAGAGAAAAACACAGAGCCCAAAAATCCATTTATGAATTTGCTTATATTTTCAAATTATACACACAAACAAAAATCTGGTTTCATAAGATTGATTACTTATACATCATTTAACCAATCCATTAAATTATAGCTAACCCACTCCCTCTCTTTCTACTGCTAAAAATCAAATCAATTTCGGATTTCCCTCTTTTGAAACACACATACAACACTCACCCTCTTCTCTATCAAGTTGTTGTTGTTGTTGAAGAAGAATCCATTTCATTATTGTTCCTCATACCTTCATTTCCTTCTACTTTTGAATCATCGCATTCAAAATTCCCTTCTTTTTGAACTGTCTCCTCCACTTCTCTCTGTTCATCAACACCATCTCCTCTGTTTTCAGAGCTCTCACTAGAAATAGAAACACCACCACCTTCATTTTCCCTAACAACTTCCCCATTAATCTCCTCGTTCTCCATCTGGGTCTCTTCATTTAAACCCATATTACCTTCGTTTTGATTCAATGGACCTAAATTTGTTGGCCTCACGGAGTTGGAGGTGGTGAAATCAGTAAGAATATGAGCTCGACAGAGAGGGCAAGTGGTGTGAGTTCTTAGCCAAGTATCAACACACCCAATATGAAACGCGTGGCTACATTTTGGTAACAACCGAAGCATTTCCTCTTCCTGAAATTCACTCAAACAAACAGAGCAATCTGTTCCTTCAATTAAACCTTCGCTCTTCTTGTACTTACAGACCGTAATGGAATTGATGACTGATTGTTGAAGTCCAGCGGTTGTGATGAACCAAATTGGATGATCCACTTGATTCTCGTTCATAAACTCTCCTTCTCCGCCGTCCGATTGCAACGCCTCTGCTCCTTCGTTGCCGGAGCCAGCGTACCAAGATCGGCATTTTACGACAATGATGTAGAAAGTAAAAGCTAAGAAAAAAGCGACGAAGAGAATTAGGATGATGATCATAGTTGGAAGCTGCTTTTGGTGGTCGGAAAGAGGAGGCGGTGGTGGCGGCGGCGAGTAGTAGAGATCTGGTAAACCGTAACAGTCGTAAGGGCAGTCATAAGGGCAGGCGGAACAATTAGTGGTTGTTTGGTTAGTTCCAGTGGCAACTGGAAAAAGTTTTCTGCTAAGTGTAACCGCCATGGCAGAGGAAGCTCAGAATGTTGAGACAGAGAGAGAAACAGAGTAAATAAATGATGAGAACAGGAAGAAGAAAGGAGGAGGGAGCACTCTCAATTTCTTTTTTCTGAAGAAATATAAAATAAACAAACAATTAAAAATGACTTTGCTCCACACCTTAACAATTAGGTTAAATTTCAATATCCTTTTTTTAATTTTCTTTTATTACTAAAATTTATATCTATTAATCATAAATTATATCAATGTTTGTTATTAATATAATTTTTTTGCTTTAAAATGTCTAAATATAATATTAAATGTTAAAATTAACCCATGCTAATTCATAGCTTAAACTTAATTCAATTTGGCAAAAACAAAAATGTAATAATTTTCATTTAAGAAAATAACACATTACGAATATCTTTTTCAAAAAAATAAGGGAATTATCTTTTGGTTTATGAAAATCATAGGACTAAATAAGTCATTCAATATTTAAACAAAAATGTGACATCTTAACCATCCATAAATGAGTCTTAAAGTCTAATATAACCCACTAATAACTCAATTAACCCTTGCAATGGTTAAATATAGTAACAACAAATATGATTATCAAAGTTTGATTGAATTTTTGAAGATTAACATTATCTGTTTTAATTTTTAAAATAATGAAAGATGATCATCTCGTTATATCATTTTGTGATTTTTACATCAACTTTAGACATATTGTTGTCTTTTAAATATTTTTAATCTTATTCTGGTTACTCTCTAATCTATAAATTGTGGTGTGAATTAATTTTATTTCCACTTAACTCCCTTTAATTTAATTGGTAATGCTTTTGTCTAGATGGTTGTCATCTAATACATTAAAAAAAATAATAATAATTAATGTGATGACGTGAGCAAATAAAGTTGTGTTATTCCTTCTAATCAATTGAGATAATATTTATTTTTTATACAATCAACAAAAGGTGTGGAATAATAATTTGTGCATATTTTAATATTTGGTACTAAGTCCTGATCCAGATTACTATAAGCCATCTTAATGTGGGTAAAATCAAACGTGTTTATGACAACAAAATATGCAATTAATTTTTTTTCTCTTTTTAAGAAAAAAGTATTTAGTTCAAAAAACTTAAATTTATTTGAGATGGATCAAATTGTCAAAATTGTAAATTGAAATCTTATTTAGACGATGAATTTATTATTTATGGTTTTTTTTTAGTTTTATAATCTATATACAGAAAAGTCAAATTATATCAACTTTTGAAATGATAATTAATATATATCTACTAAACTATGTTCAAATTAACTATAATTTATGAGTCGTGAATTAATTTTAGTTCAAATTATAAAAATGTATATAAAAGAAAAGGTTGAATGACATGTCATTTTGAAATCTACCTCAAATCTACCTGATTCTATATAGCTATCAATTCTTTTTTCTAATTTTGTGGCCCTCATACCTAACTTTAGGGCTTTCTTGAACCACCAATATTTTGAGATTTAACCGGTGGAAAATATCTCTTAAAAAAACAAACAAAAGTTTATTAACAATAAAATTTATTGTCAACAATAACTTAGTTCAACTGAGACATGTGAAGACCCAAAGATGTCGGGTTCAATTCCCACAACCCTCAAGGGAAAAAAAAACAAAATTTATTTATGTATGAACCATATAACGTAGAGATTTGAACTATATAATATATTTTTTTAGGACTCTACTCATATTGGAAATTGAAACTTTCTATTACTAGCAAGAATAAAAATATCAATGTCATTATCGATATCAAAATTAAAATTATCAAACAATTTAAATTAATAATTAAGTTGTTTTTAGGGGGACTTTCAAATATGACAAAAAATTGAAATTATTTACGAGATATAGTAAAATCTATCAATTTTTATGTAAGAAATTTAAGTATATTTGAGTTTTTTTTGCTATATTTTGTAAACTCCAAATTTAGCATAAGTCACGCTAAACTCTTGAGTTGGCACTCGATAACTTCACAGAACAATCTTAATCGATCCAACACTGCATTTAACATTGGCCTCAAATACAGTCTTTTGTTAAACCAAAAAAAAAAAAAAGAATCAGCTCTCCTGTAATGGACAATGGTTCATTTTATGGGCTGCAAATACTCAACCTAGGCCCAATCAAGTTGGGTCGGCCCACCCAAACAAGAAAAAGAATGAAAATATTTGCTTTCTTTAACTCATAAAAAGAAACGTCTCTTTTCTCCTTGAAAATATTTCTCTATCTTTTTCTCTTAAAACATTTATTTGTCTCCATATAATTTTCTTTGCTTCAGTTTATTTTTTTTTTTTTTTAAAAAATAGAATTCAAATCATTTGAACGAGTATGAAATCCAATGTTACCGTAATTTATCACACATTTACAAAACTATTTATAATTAAAAAAATTATCTCAAAATACTTATCCGAAAAGTCCATTCAAAACATGCCTTTAAGTCATTGAAATTAAATTATTTTGACTGTTTTGGAGGCACGATGTAGGTTATAATAGTATGTATTTGAAGTCTAAACTATTTTAGTTAGATAGAAAATTATATTACGACAAAAAGAGAGGACGGACGAGCAAAATAGTAAACATTTTTTTTAAAAAAATTAAATAGTATTACAATAATCAATCGTAGGTTATTAACAGTCGTAAACACTATTACTGTATTTACAACCACAAGCATGAATTGAGTCCCTAGGGTACAAAATCACCACAAATGTCGACTAGAACCAAACATTTGATAAATCACTTTTAATTAAATCAACTTTAGCAAAATCACTAATTCTGAACATACTCACAAAACACATGACCTTAATTTCATCAGACGTAAAAGAATTTTCTATTATTGACAATTAATAACCAGCAGCCCAACTTCTTGAAATACAATTCAAAGCCAATAATATTGATTTTTCTCCTTTTTTTTTTTAAAAAAAAAATAGTGAAGCAATAAATATGAATTTAATGAAGGGCCAGGTAGGTTGACATTGAAAAGTCATAGATTTCAATTGAGTATGCTAACTAAAAAGGGTTGGTTTTCTTGTGAACATTTGCATTCGTAATTCTCCAATAATAGTAATCCTAATTCATATTTCTCCACAATTTTTTATTCCTTTAGAAATGTGGATTCTTTCAATTTCTTCATCTTCAACCTACCTTCGATCGCCCACCATTCGATCCCACCACCGCCATTGCCACGGATCAAACCTTAATCTCAGTCCTTTCCATAACCATAAGAGCTTGCCATTCCCAACTACCAAAACGAATCCCAAAAACTCAACTTGTCGTCGTGATATGGCCATTTACAGCGCTGATCCCACCGGAGTTCCACCTTTTCCTCCTTTCCCCGATGCTCCTTCGTAATTCTATTCTCATTTGATATACTTTTCGTTTTTACTCGTATCTTATGTTATGTTACAGTGTTGGTATAATAATATATTTTAAGTTTTTGAATTGACTTTGTACATGTCAATTAAGTTTAGTAACAGTAATTAGTATAATGTTATATTCTAGAGATGAATGTTCAATAATCTTCAATCCATATAATTAATACACTTGAATGGATTTAGTTTTAATATATTTGCAATTGGATTTTAGTTTCAGGCCATTATGGGTAGCTGGGGTGGTATTGTCTGCAATTCTATCAATTTGGAAGACAAAGAATTATTGGAGGCCTTTACTTAAGTTAATTGGTAAGGAATATGAATAATATATATAATAATCCTAAACCCTAAGGTTCAATTTAGTATATTCTCATTTAGAAATGTGAATATGATGATTTTGTATAGAGAAAGTGGAAACAGTGGTGGGTGCGGCGGAGGAGGTGGCAGAAATGGCGGAGACAGCAGCGGAGGGAGTGGATAAGGTGGCGGAAGATATTGCGGAACATCTCCCCGACGGCAGCAAACTTAAAAAGACTGCACAATCCGCTGAAGATGCAGCCAAAAGGATCGGTAAGGACGCCGGTTTGGCCGGAGATATTTTTGACAAGGTTAGGCTTTTTTTCGACAAACGCTAAATTTATCCCTTCAATTTACAACTCAAATGTTACTTTCTATGTTAATGCAGTTCCAAAGGCGAATTGCCATTTTTAATTCATTCCCTTAAAAAAGACAAATAAAACATAACATAAATTTAAATAAATATCTAAGTTAACCCTATATTACTCATTACAAAAATTTTATTATATATATATATATATATATAGCATCTATCAACATGAACTTCATACTTTGAATATTTTAGTCCACATCCATATTTAATCAAGTATTAATTTAAATTTTTGGTCCTTAATTTGAGAAATCAATACCTCAACCAACCCGCTATTAAATTACTTAATTTTGTCATTTGTTTCACATGCATCGTTATTATTTACGAGTTATTAAAATATTGTCATTAATTTCTATAAGTTTTATTTTCAAATATAATAAAATGAACCAAAATATTTATAAAAATTTGTAAAATATCACAATCTATTTATGACAGACGACGATATCTA
This sequence comes from Cucumis cinereus, assembly GCA_037974625.1. Classification (NCBI taxonomy): domain Eukaryota; kingdom Viridiplantae; phylum Streptophyta; class Magnoliopsida; order Cucurbitales; family Cucurbitaceae; genus Cucumis; species Cucumis cinereus. Next base: position 10,395,519 of record JBBPDJ010000014.1, read on the forward strand.
TCTATATCATGATAGACACAGTCTATCTTGATCGATCGTAGTCTATTTTATATCAATTATGATATATTGCAAATATTTATAGATATTTTCTCAAGTTCTGTCCTTTAAAATAATATTTTTTTTATAATCCTTTTAATATTAGAGGTGTGATGATTTAGAAAATAAAAATTGAGATCACACCCTATTCTAGTCCATAGTCACATCAGCTATTTTCAAGTTTCAATTTACACTGTAATTTTGAGAAGTTTATATATTTATGAATACTTTAGAAATGTTTGCATAACATATATATATATATATATATATATATATATATAAACTTGAACAACATACCTCAACATACCTTTTTGATCACTTATGCATCTTAGATTGCTTAAAAAGTATTTTTACTGTTTTATGGTAGGGTTTGGCTTAAACTTTTGTACCTTTCGTCGGAAATGTTTTAGAGTTTCAATTACTAATTTTGTGTCAAATTAAGTTTAATTCGGTGTTAATTGACATTACATTTCATCCTTGAGATGAAAAATCGAATTTACGTCTTACAATTGTTGTACTAAAAAAATATTAATTTGTTGCTCTTAACAAATGCATTATATATATTTAATATGAATACATTATGAGTTTCATCCACTTGTTTTATGAGGACTACCTACTAAACCAAATGACATAACTGACCCTGCCCCATTGAGAAATCTAGTTTGGCCTATTTCCAAAAGTCTTGCACTCTTCTGTCATTTGCGTCGATTAAATCATATTATTCCAATCTTTATACATATCTATTCCCACGAATTATTTGTTATTTGTTTAGATTGTATTCCGTTCAATACATATAATAGATGAATATAATATAGATTTTATATCAAAATCAATTGCCAGTCGAGAAAATAGTCAATTTAGTTTATAAGCAGTATATGATGTCTCTCGATTTTGCAATTTAAAACTCTCGATATGCTTCTCAAGATGACATTTTATCATTAATTTTCAAAATATTACACATATAATTCTTAAGTTTTGAGCTTGGATTTTAAGGGTCAAAATGTTACAATTTTTCCATTAACAAAATTTGAGTTTTGTTTTTCAATTTAATCCTTAATTATGTTTAAAAATTTGACACTTTTAACCTCATTTTTCACTAACTAGACACTTTTCAGTTATTAAAATCAAATTTAATTAATTATAATTATCTTAAAACAAGTAATCTATACTGGTGGTTTATGAAATTTATGAATTAAATTGAAACCAACCCTAAAGGTAAAGAGCCAACAGACTTCTAAAAAGTTATTTTTCCCAATTTGATTTTATCAATGGAGACTTTGTTTTTCTCTCTTTATAATGTGATTTCTTTCTGAATATAAACCTCAGATTAAGACAATGGAAGACAAGTTGAGTTCACTTATTGAGCATCATGGAGAAGGTAAAGACGAAGATGACCCAAAGCAAAAGAATGATTAAAACTATGATAAAGCTATCGACGAAGGAGGCAAGGAGCAACCTCTTAAATAATATTAATTATATGGCTGAATTTATTTTTCATCCATTAATTATTATCATTTAACAAGAACATTATCAAAACTTTGTTTAAAAAATTCAAATAGTATTAAAGTTGTTAATGTTAGGTTATAAATAATTTGTAACCACTGCTGTTTCTGATGTATTTAAGAATTCGAAGCATGAATTGAGCTCTAATCTCATCCCACTAACTTCAAATTGGGGCTCAAACTGTTCCTAGTGTACAAAATCACCACAAATGTTGACCAGAACAAAACATTTTATAAATCACCTTTAATAACATCAACTTTAGCAAAATCACTCATTTTGAAAAATATTCACAAACACATCATTTTAATTTTCTCTGACATAAAAGAATTTTCTAATATTGACAGCTGGAGATAATGAAGAGTGCATTCAATATCATCATGTTGTTAATATTACAATGGAAATAGAAAAAAATTACACAATCAAACATAAAATAAACAATACATATTTAACATTACATTATTCTCCGGCTGGGACAATAAAAGAAGAAAATTCTTGGATGGTAATACTAGACATATGAGAGGAAAAATCTTGAAGATAGTGATAGACATCTTGAATGGTGAATGAACATCCTAATCAAAGAATGAAATAAAATAACGAAAACAAAAAATGATTTCAGGAAACAACACATTGGATAGGAAACAAACATTATGATTCGAAAAAGAAACTTTCATGGAAATGAACATCTTGAAGTAGGGAACAAGATTTTGAATAGAGAATAAAAAATTAAAATATAGAGAATGACATTGGAAAGGGAATGAACATTCTGATTTGGAAACGAAAGAGAAGAAATTGATTGAGGGAAGGAGGTTTATGGGAATTGGGGGAAGTGGAAAGAGAAAATAGATTTGATTGATTAGGAAAGGAGAAGAGGGAGAGAATGGGTTGACAAATTGGCAAAGGGATGGGAGGGAGAGATTTAGAGAAAAATGAAAGTTTTTTCTTTTTCTTTTTTTTTGAAGACTCAACGTCGGGTATCTACATGAGCGGCGGCTACCGGATGAACTATGCGGCGTGGGATGGTTAGATGGAGCTCCGGCAGCCGAAATAAAGTGGGAAAAACAAAAAATTTCCGAATCCACCGACACCCACCAGAAGAAGACAGGCGGTGTTAACGGCCGAACATGTAGGCGGCGCAAACGAAGTGGCGCCGTGGCTCGAAACCCCGATTTGGGGGGTTCGCGAATGGATGGCCGGATGTGGGCAATTCATAAAGCAAATTATATTCATTTTCTCCACCTAAAAATACACACACACAAACACACACATATATATTAAGGGCCATGTAGGATGACATTGAGAAGTCATAGAATTGAGTATGCTAATTAAAAAGGGGTTGGTTTTCTTGTGAACATTAGCATCATGATTCCCGAATATTATAATAATAATAATCTCAATCCATATTTCTCCACAAAATTTTTCTTAGAAATGTGGAATATTGTTTCAATTTCATCGTTTTCAACCTACTTTCTCCGTTCGTTCTTCATCCGATCTCGTCACCACCGCCGCCATGGATCAAACCTTAATTTTGGCCATCTCCATAACAGCTTACCTTCCCAACAAACACCAAAAACTACTCAATTTGTAAACTTAACATGCCCATTTACAGCACCGACGCCATCGACGCCATTGGAGTTCCACCTCTTGCCCTCAGTAATTCTATTCTCATTCAACCTATATATATATATATATATATATATATATATATATATATATTCTCGTTTGATATTATGGTAGAGTGTTGATATAATATTAAATATTAAGATTTTGGATTAATTAATATGGATGGTACCGTAACAAAATTAATTATCATAATCTATTAACTTAACAAAATTTGGTTTTAATACTTGCAAATTGGATTTTAATTGGCAGGCCGTCATGGGTAGCTTGGATGTTAATGTATGCATTTCTATCAATTTGGAAGAGAAAGAACTATTGAGGGCCTTTTCTTATGTTAAAAGGCCGTAAGGAATATGAATAATATATATAATAATATCCTAAACCATAATTAGGCCAGTTTAGTACTGATCTCATTTACTAATGTGATTATGATATTGATTTTGTATAATAGTGAGAGTGGATAAAATGGTGGGTACAACGGAACTGGAGGTGTCAGAAATGGCAAAAATGGTGAAGACAGCGGCGGAGAGAGTGGATAAGGTGGCGGAAGAGATTGCGGAACATCTCCCGGAAGGCAGCAAACTCCATAAGACTGCACTACTCGTGGAAGATGCAGCCGAATGGATTGGTAAGGGCGAATATTGGGGTAGAGCTATTATTGACAAGATTACCCCTTTCTCCAAACTCCAAACTCCAAACTTACTCTTTGAGTTCATATCTCAAATGTTTCTTTGATTGCTTAGAAAATTGTTTTTACTGTTTATGGTAGGGTTTGGTTTGTTTATTTGCAAGGGTACTATCAATTTCCTGTGTCTGCTCACATTTTCCCTCTATTTAAACTAGTTAAATCCATACACTAAAATTTTAATTTTAATATAATTTTATAAATCACAAATTTAATTTTCATATATAAAATAAAAAAAAATGTATTAAAAGAAAAAAGAAAGTGGTCATGAAGGACATGTTTATCCTATTCCCATTTCCACCTTTATTCTTATCCTAATTCCATCAATCCAAACCAATTTTAAAGGGTTTACTAGGAAAAATCAAGGGAGTATGTAGATATGTGAATCCTACTATATACCTAATCATTACTCCCTATATAATCTACCTTTATAATCTAAAATTTGGTAGATTTAAATTGGAAACATAAAATAGCAATTCAAAAATAAATAAAAATCTTGATTTTCTACTATATTTAATTTTGTTTAGTAATATTGACCAATAGAAATTGTTTTAGCACAGGATATTCACCAACGATATTTGCATTGGAATTGAAAATTCCACATTTGGGTGAATATCATATATATATATATATATTAAAAGATCTATTATCACTTTTGTGAATCTATATACTCTATAATACTAAAATTAAAATATGTATTTAAGGAAAATTATTGTAGGCATTCACGTTAAAGGGATTTTTCTTAAAAGAAAATTATTATTTTGTCTCTACTAATAATCTCTATCAAAATCTACTTGTGAACTATATAAAACATCCACGAAATTAATAATTTTTAATAAAAGTTTGTAATGATAATATTATTAACATGTGAAATATATCAAAATAATCACGTGAACTATATCATAATCTACAAATTAAAAATTTTTAATGTAAAATTTTGACCACCTTAGAACCAATCTACACGGGTAGAGAATATATCAATATCTACAAATTCATCAAATTGTTTTATTCTTTTTATAATATTGTTTGTTTTTTTAGAAAATGATGGACAAAAATTATGGATCTATGTTGTTTACAATTGATCATATGACTAATGGTATTGATGGAGTCCATGGTACCATCCAACATGTGGAGGGTTTAGCAAAAAAAAACATTCCTATGCTATGGTTAAGAACGCCCATTTCTACCATTTGTTCCTTATTTGCTTGTTTTTCTTTCGTTTTAGCTTGTTTCACATTACAATCGTCTCAGATGCTTAAAATGCTCATTTTTTTTTGCAAAAGCACTAGAACAAACATTAAATTCATGAGAACTAACACAATGTAGGCTTAGGAAAATAGTGTTTTTTGAGCATTATCACCCAACTAAATAACCTAGGACTATAATAACTCACTCATTTTTTTAGCACTATGATGTATCAGACGTAACAAGTGTATATTAGGTGTACCAAATGTATCACTTCAGTTGGACTTGTATTTTTCCATACCTGCAAAATGAAAAAAAAACGTATGATAATTTTGTAAATCTCTAAACTCAAATTATCATCCACTACAATTTTTCTAGTTTATTATTATTCATTCCAAAAACACACACTACCCCATAACACAAAAAAACATTTTAAAGCACACTCGTTCTTCACATTCTAAAATTTTCTAATCTTTCAAAGTTTCTCAATGCACGTTGATGCTAAGATCCAAGAAGCATCCTAAGAAATCCTATATTAATTTATACAAAGGGAGAGATAAGGAGTGGGTGGAAACAAAGTATAATCTCTCTCCACGTGAATAAATAATATACCAAACTCATTGGGAAACGATTATCCAATGTGGTCTTACAGTACTCTACCAAACTGCAACTATATAAACAATCTTTGCTTTTTCTCCTCTTCTCATAATGTCATTGGCATTTGAAATGGCTTTGTTTGTTTGGCTTCTCTTTTTCTTCCTCACCTCATTTGCTAATGCTTGTGATCGTTGTGTTCACCAATCCAAAGCTGCATACTACTCAAATGATTCACCACTTTCATGTACGTTGTTATTTACTACTGTCAAATCTTTAAATTACCATTTTTCTCTGGTTTGTTTCGACATTTTTTCTTCTTTTATATAAAACTATTAATTAGAGAATAATGTGTATTTGAGTTTTAGCTGGCACTTGTGGTTATGGCTCTTTAGCTCTTGGCTTGTTTAACGGACACCTGGCTGCGGGTGTTCCTTCTCTTTACAAAGAAGGTGTTCGTTGTGGCGCATGCTATCAGGTATGAAACAAGTGTGCTTGTTTTGAAAGGATGGTTGTTATGTATGAAACAAGTAATTATTGTCTGCAATATTTTTGATTATGTGCTGCTGCACATATCCATCCCCTTCAAAAATGCATTCTCCTAACTATTTTTTAACAATTTTAATTCAACTATGATGGTGCGAAAGTACAATTTAAAACTGTAAAACCAAGCATTACACTTCTTACCATTTGAGTCGAAGAGATGAGTTTGGTCACCCGTAATGAGATGGATTTGCAATGTAATGGAATCTAAAATCTATATTATTTGGATTAAACATTTTGAGTCCGATTTGTATTACTTAAGTCATTTATAATTAGTTCTGACAATTTTCAATCTAACACATCTGTCACACTGTTTTCACGCTTCACGATCTCATTTCTTGTTCAGTCTTTAACTACTCAAGTTTTAAAATACTTCTTTGATTTTAAGTAATTTTGATTACGTTTCAGTTCTACAAACGACCTCTAAATATTATTTTAATGATTTGGTGAAAAAATACAATGTTGTAGATAAGGTGTAAGAACAAGAAAGTTTGCAGCAGAACAGGGACCAAAGTCATTTTGACTGATCAAAATGTACAAAGCAATAGAACTGATTTTATATTGAGTAAGAGAGCTTTCTCTGCCATGGCTCAGAAGGGCCATGACAAGAATATTTTGAGACATGGGACTCTTGACATTGAATACAAAAGGTTAGCTTTTACATTATGGTTCGTTTTGTTTCTATTGAATCTATTGATCAACTTCAAGGATAACGAGTACTTAAAAGCTTTCGGTAGTTTGTCTGTTTTAAAAATTAAGCTTATAAATACTACTTTTATATGATCTATATTTGTTTTATGTTTTCAAAATATAAGTCCAATTTTAGTAACTATTTTGTTCATTTATTTTTATTTTGGCTATGACTTCCCATGAAAACTATTGTAAGAAAATAGTAAGAAATGAGTTGGATTTTCAATGACCAAAAACAAAAAACCAAACCCTCATTTAATAACAATTTTGTTTTTTTTTTTTTTTGTCTTTTAGTTTTCTGTTTTTGAAATTTGTGCTGGTTATTATCTCCCTAATTTTTTCATCTTTTTTTTTAGAAAAACATTTAGTTCTTACGTAAATTTGAAGAACAAAGATAAGTTTTTCGAAAACTACCTAATTTAAAATTTCAAAATTTGACCTGATTTTTGAAACATAACTAGAATTCTGATAACAAAACATAAAAATATCTTATGTTTAATTTTTTTTTAAAAAAATAAATAATTATCAAATAGAGTCTAAATGATAATCAAATAACCTTAAAATCATGATCGTGGAAGATGATTATAACTTTAAGATCATACGTCTGTATACACTTTATTATGAAATAAAGAGGTTAGTTTATTAATTCAATTTAATCCCTAAACTTTCAACCTATTATAATATACTTTTATTCTTGTATTGAATAAGTTTCTATCCTTTATCTTCTTGCAAGCCATAAGATAAAATTTGCAATTTAACCCCTCATACACAAAACTATAAATAAGTAAATAAATATATGCATATGCACATATACATGATACACACATAGTATGCATATACATGCACACATGGATAAGTATGCATATATACACATAGATATGTCTTTGTAGATATGTATATATAGATATCTATATAGAGAAGTTTGTTTATAGTATGGGTGGAGCATGGTTTTTGCAGGATGCCTTGTGAATACAAAAGACAAAATTTGTCAGTAAGAATTGAAGAGTCAAGCAAAAAGCCTCATCACATGGCTCTCAAGTTCTTATTCCAAGGTGGGCAGACAGATATAGTTTTGGTTCATCTTCATCCGGTAAGTGTGTTGTCAAAACCCCCACCACACACAATATTAATTCCATTCAATTTTCATCATAAAAATATATTTTTGCATTTTTTATTTTAATTATTTTCGAAATTAAACACTTCAACTGGAACTGTTTAGTATCTGATCCTCTTACAATTCTGTCTACGACCCCTCTATGCTTTTCAGAGACAGTAGATCTTAAACTCATAGTTTTAAGTTTTTAGAGATATGTTAAACATTATACTATTGGGTTTGACATCATCGTGAGATCAAACTGACATTTCCTCTAAGATTGTGTTGGTCAATGTGATATTGTGTGTCATAGATTGAGGCGATTCAACTTTTAAATAGCCAAGTCCATGATTGAACTTTTGGGCTTGGCTCAAAAGATCAATTTTTTTGGCTCAATATATATATATATATATATATATATAAAATTTGTTTTTAAGTGAGTTTGTATCATAAAGTGTAAATACTTCATTTTTTAATTATTATTCTTTAAAAAAAATTCCAAACATTATCAAGAGTACCTAAAAAACATTATCAAAAGTTTTATTTAAAATATCATTATAAAAAATTCAGAGTTTTGTATTTAATTAAGAAAATTAATCTTTTAAACAATACATTTTTAGAGTAATAGGTAGGAAGATTTGAACCACATATTTCTTGACACTAACCCATATTATATTATATGACAGTTAAGTTATGTTGTTTTTAACATTTTTGTATGGTTGTTTCTGTGTTCGTAATTCAAACTTACTAAATAAGAAAAATTAATCTTTAAAGATTTGTCTTCTATTTTTTAATATGGTTGAGATTAATATGTATTATCGGATCACTTGGAGATGTTCTATAACAAAATATATATGGATTAAATAAGGCTAAACATTATAAAAAATTGAGACGACCTCAAACTTTTATGGACCAAACATACACTAGGTTGATGAATAATGTTGGTGTTAAAGGTGAATGGGGGAAGAACGACGTTCATGAGCAGAAGACATGGCACGGCGGTGTGGGAAATTGACACAATGCCGGAAGAGGCAGTGATGTTTCAAATGAGGGTGATTTCGGGGTTCGACGGGATGTGGTTCCGTGCGGAGCGGGCGGTACCGGCAGACTGGAAGCCAGGGATGATCTACGACCTTGGAGTTCAGATAGATGTCATTGCCAAAGGACAAGAGAGTTGTAAACAATGCGATGAAGGGCATTGGTGATTAATGGATAAAACAATGGTGGTCTATGTGAGGTTTTCTTTTATCATGTTTAGGGTTATAAATAAATCCTATAATAAAGCTCTTTGGTCTTTTTTTAATTTCTTTAGAATGGAGAAATGTGTTCTTCCTAACTTGTTAGGTTTGTTTCAAAATGGTTTAAGTTGTAATAGATAAAGCTTTTGAAATATCATTTTAATGTCAAACTTTGTTCTTGGAGAGTTCTTTCTCAATTTGCAGATTGATTTCTCCTCTTGTTTGACCATAAATTTGAAGGTGTGTTTGGAAGTGATAGTTTAAGCGGTGATTTTATAAAAAAAAAAGGGTTTAAGTACAATTGATTTCTAAACAATCAAATTTATGTTTAGTAATAAACTTTTAAAAGTGATATTTTTTATATATTTAAAAGTGACTTTTAATCTTCATGTTTGATACCAAAAATGATTTTAAAACTATCAAATTACTAAAAGAATGATATTTTGGATATTTAAAAAACTATATAAAATTAGGTGGTGATTTCCAGTTAATCATTTTTCAAAAATTACTAGAGAACTAATACTTCAAAAATCAATTTTGAGTGATTTCTTATTTTTCTAAAATTACTTTGTTTATGTTGTCAAACACCATATTTTTGTACAAAAGTAATTTTAGGTAGTGAAAAAATGATCTCAAACACACTCTAATACTTTTCAACAATCATATACATCTCTATATAGGTTTGATATTCACGAAAGTACTTAAATGTTTACTTTTTTCCATTAAAAAATTTCTCTAATATATCTGTATATTGGCTTCAATATTTTATCAATATTTTTATGGTAAGGCAAGATACTTTTGACATTGACATTTGAAACTTTGATTAAAGATGAAGGTATGAATTTTGAAAGTAGATAGGGGAAAATCGAAGTTACTTAGAACTAAGGATTTAAATATTAACATTGATATTTTTTTAGATTTATTCTATGAATTTTTCAAGCCCAAAACAGAAAGCAAATTGATGAAATTTGAAGTCCAAAATAAGGTGGTAGATGGAACTAAGTGAAGTAGAAGCAGTCACATCAATTTCTTGTAATTCAACTACTTTTCATTGTTTTTGGAGACAAAGTCTTCAATATTGATATCGAGATTTCAATCTTTATATCGATAAAATATCATAATATAAAATAATATTTTAGTAAGTAACAAAATTAAAATAATTTACTTCGATTAATAATGGAGTTTGTCTTTAATAGAATTATAATTTGGTATTCTCTCCCAACTTGTCCCATCAACACATCTAATCTTATAAAATACAAGTACAATTAGTAACTTTTTGCATTCAATAGTGTTTTACATAGGAACCTATAAAATGGTGCATTATCATCAAAGAAAAGCCACTAAAATTAAGATGGGTGGGTGGAGGGCCATTAGGGAAAATATCATAGGAACTCTCCCCTACACTTGACAAGCCAATGGGCTATGGCTTTTGCTATGTTCTCTTGTAAAAATCCATGTCCTTTCTTTGTTCAACTGATTCAAAAAAGTTCCATCCCAATTTTCCATATGCTCTTTATATCCACATTCTTTTTATATATGCATCAGCCTATATGTAAGATCATCATCCCTACTCAATTGTTTATCACACAATTCTCTACAGAAAGAAAGATGGCTTCTCCGTTTCTGATCTTTATCAGCTTCTTTGTTCTTGCAATCTCTTTTGTTAATGCTTGTGACCGATGTATCCATCAATCTAAAGCTGCTTATTACTACAGCGATGATCCTATTCCATGTAAAACATTTCATAATTTTTGTTTTAGGTGTTCTTTTAATAATATTTTTATAATGTTAAAGTGATTTTTAATTGAATGGGTTTTAATTTGATATATAGATGGGGCATGTGGCTATGGTTCGTTGGCAAATGAATCTTTCCATGGATACATTGCTGGTGCTGTGCCTTTGCTATACAAACAAGGAGCTGGTTGTGGTGCTTGCTTTCAAGTATACACATATTATTCTAAGTTCCTATAAACCTCCTTTGATAACCATTTGACTTTTTGCTTTCGAAAATTGCTTTTGTTTCACACAATTTGTTTATCAAATGATTTTCATAGTAAATTTACGAATTCTCAACCAATTTCAAAAACAAAACAAAATTTTAAAAACTATTTTTTTTTTTTTTTAAGTTTTCTAATTTTAGCTTAGGATTGAAAAAAAAAATCCTAAAATGCAGAGAATCATAAATACAAACTAATGGATGAAAATAATATTTATAGGCTTAAAATTTTTAAAAATTTAAAAAGAGATAAAATGGTTACTGAACTGTGGCAGTTAATTTATTATTGTTAGTATTATTTTGCTAGCTACTAAGTGGCAGTTAATTTATGTTTCAGGTGAGGTGCAAGAACAAGAAGGTGTGCAGTCCAATAGGAGCTAAAGTAGTTTTGACAGATCAAAATTATGATAACCGAACTGAATTTGTTCTTAGTAGAAAAGCTTTCTCAGGAATGGCTCGATGGGGCATGGCTCAACATCTTTTGAAACTAGGAATGGTGGATATCGAATACAAGAGGTAAAGGGTCTTTTTATTTCATAACCACAGTTGGAATCTCATATGGGAAAAGAGAATATAGCTCATCATTTTTCTAACATATCTAACTTAGTACTCATCTTATTATCAATTAGTTCTAAAATAGATTAACTTCCTGTTTATCTAATATGCTATTATAAGCACCTCATGAAGCCAAAACAGTGTCTTTGTGAGGGCAGGTTAAGAATACCATCTAGGAAAGATGAGAAGATCTAACACACGCCAGTTAAAACATTTTTCCTTTTTCTTTTGTGCGTACAACAAAAGCCAGGCGGAGGATCGAAACTCCCCTCTAGGAAGATGGTGTTTAAACTCATTTTGGTATTTTAAAACTAACTGACAATGCATGGAGTTAGATGATACATATGTATTTTAGAGACGTTATGAGGTTCCTTGATTTTTTTCAACGTGGATTCATCAAACATATAATAACTCGTTAGAGCTTTGTTTATTTAATTAATTAGTCAATCACATGCTTTCACAAGTATAATGGCTTTGCTAGAAATCTCCTAGTCACTTTGATGTGTGGTGTTTCATATGTTGCATATGTTAGGGTACCTTGTGGATACAAAAACAAAAATTTGTTAGTGAGAATTGAAGAATGGAGCAACAAGCCATACTACTTGGCCATGAAATTCCTTTACCAAGGTGGGCAGACAGAAATAAAATCAATTGACATTGCTCAAGTAAGTTAAAAACAACTCAATACCATAAAAAAATAAGCTTTATTTCATAATATATTCATCTAATATTTGCTTGATTGAGTTCTTCCAATTATAGGTTGGTTCTTCAGATTGGGAAGGTTTGAAGAGAAACTATGGAGCTATTTGGGATACAAGTAAAGTACCTGAAGGAGCACTGCAACTAAGAATTGTGGTGGCTTCAGGATATGATCATGAGAATTGGATTTGGATTTGGACAAATTATGAACTTCCTGCTGATTGGAAAAATGGAGAAACTTATGATACAGGAATTCAAATTGAAGATATTGCCAAAGAATTTTGCTCCCCAAGAGAATGTGGGGATAGAATATGGAAATGAATGGTGTCATATGCATATTGGGAATGAACAACATAGAATTCTATGAGGAAATTTATTCCTTATTAATGTTTGTATCAATATTATATATAGAAGGATTCAATATAGAATTCTATGAAATCAATAAAATAATTGGTACTCAACTACATTGCTAAAGAGAGTTGTCCTCCATGGCAATGTGGTGATAACCCATGGAAATGATGAAATAAAGTTCAAATCAATAATTGTGATTTTATTTTCTCTAAATTTTACCATATGTGAGAAATCAAATAAATAATATACTCATCTATGTATTAATAAAAAGAATTTTCTAGAATTCTATAATCAATAAAATTAAAATGTCAACACTTGTTATCTTCTTTTACTGAAATTTGTTTTTAGTGAAAACATGAGTCCATTTAATTTTAATATTTTTTTAAAAAGATAATTTTATTTTAATAAATAATGATAAAAAGAAATAGAGTAAGGGTAAAAAGTAATTTGAAAAAATAGGTGAAAAAATCGTGAATTAGGTCCACAATTTTATAAAATTGGCCGACGTGGCATGTAAAATTGTGGACCATGCTCGCATGTCCCGATCAAACCTACAAGGCTGGCAAAGTTGACCCACCTATAAATCGTGGATTTGGTCCACAATTTCTAGATGGGAGAAGCACAAAATAAAATAAATGTTTTTAAATATGGACAAAATAAATTTTTATAAAGAAAAGAAAAACTTGGGTACACCTATCTCATATGTCTAATGGTTTTAGATCACTTTCCAATAAAACGCTAATGCCACATCATTAGTTATATCAAAATGATAAAAATAATCCTATTTAATATGTCATAAAAAGAATAAAATTGAGAAATATTAAAATTGAGTTAAAATTATGAAATAAACTATGATTAACAATTTGATTCTCCATATCAAATACTCATGTGTTGATGACTTGAGATTATGAGCATATGTTTTGAACTCAAACTGAATTCACTAGAGAAGCTAGAATTTGTTCACAAATGGAAAATAAATAATAAAGATAATAATAATAATAATAATAATAATAAAAAAGTTATAAAACTTTCTCTTAAACTGTCAATTATCTAACAATTGGCAGAATCAATTTTAATTCTATGAAATCAATAAAATAATTGGTACTCAATAATAATAATAATAATGCAACATTTAGAATATTTTATAGATGCTTTGCTCTTTCCTCTCTCCTACCATTTCAATTATGAATTATTTCTGTTTGATGTGGAATGTTAGTCTAGTTTAGGCCCTTTCAATAACTATATAATTTTTATTTACCGTTTTTGAAAATTAATTTTATAAACACTACTTTTACACATCAATTTATGTAGTTTGCTATTACTTCCTACTACCGTTTTTAACAACCGAGTCAAGTTTTAAAAATTTAAAAATAAAAATTAAAAAGGTTTTTTATTTTTTATTTTAATTTGACTAAAAATTCAAGTGCCGCTTTGAAGGAGCACAATTGAAAAATGGGGAGGAACCAACATAACTTAAAAAAAAAAACGACTAAAAACATAGACATTAATAAACAGGTTTTTTATTTTAGAAGAAATAAAAAAACAACAAAGAAAACATAAATACAAATCAGGAAACTCGAGTGTCTTTCTTGACGAGCATGAAAAGCCAATTAGTGTGCTTCGTAGAAGTGAAAAGGAAACCCGTTCATACGAATTTAGTTATATATCTGATCGACAGATTTCGTCGCTCAAATCTGTATCATCAAATGTTTAACCGAATTACACACCAAGAGCTAGCTCTAGTGGTAGGTTCGGGTCGAACTCAATGAGCATGTTAGTTTCTCATGTAAAATCGTTTTCAACCCCAAGTAATCGAGAGGGGAGGGGTTTGATGATTGTTTTCAATTGCAATGGAAATAAATTGCAACACAAAAGTAAATTGTAAAACTCAATACCAAAAGAGTCTAGATTGTTTACCGTTAAAGACTTATATAGCAACTTAAAATGTTAGTTTATTGAATTTAGATTAATAAGACAAACTAATAAAATAATCAATTAACACTTTATTGAAATCAGAATAATAACACTCTATTAATAATCGTCAATGAATTACATTTACTATCTACGAGTTTTAAGACGTAAAATTCAACAGCAACATGCTGAATTCTTGTCCCGTTAATGCTTTAAACCTTCAAATGTGCTCGTTTAGTCCCAAAATGAACATTACTGCCTAGAATGACACGGTGGATAAAACATATTAACCTCTAATCTCAACTTCTTATTGTTCCACAACATGAAAAGAAGAAGAAAGTAGTAGCTAAAAATGGTTGTATAAATACATGCAAAAGAGAGAGAAGAGAAAGGGGGGTGAGATGTTGTATACACATTCTAAGCTGAGTTTTTTGACAGAATAAAACAAGTTCTGCTGCTTTTAGAGTAAATGTAAATGTAGGTGTTTAACACAGAACCACCATAAATCCTTGAATTTCTTCCTCCTCTCCCTTCCATGTTCTTCATTTTACTATGAGTTTTGTTTTTCCCTTTCCTCCTCCTCTTCAAGACTCTAGAGAGAGTCCTTTTTGTATATCTAAAGAGAGAGAAACGGGAAATGACTTTAGCCTGAGTGTTCACATTGATAAAGTGAAAACCTTGGGAACACCTTCACGTGGGAGAGAGAAAGCCTTCTGTACTTCCGATTGTGCAATTTCTCAGGACCTTCGACCCACTAAAACAAAACTTCATATCCTTTTACATATTCTTCGTTTTTATTATATATTGAAAAAAATCCATTTTATTGAAAAATATGCATTTAATCTCTTAGCTAGCGTTTATTTCAGTAAAGCGATTATTTGTATTATTGATACACTGGCTATTCATAAACTTGAGAATAATGCACTTATTTATAATGGTGAAAACTTAGTCTAATATAGTATTCTTATACTTGATAATGATATACTAATTTATATTTTTTATGTACTTTATAGTTTTAAAAAAATCACTAAAACTTCTTCTTCACACTCAACAAAACCTCCCGCTCTCCATCTCCTTTCACCAACCAGCACTGCTCATCATCTACCTCCATCTCCACCATTCCATCACCTCTCCTCCGCTTGCCTCCACCGATCGTTGTAGCCTTTGTTGCACATTCAGCTAGCCATCCATCGACGCGATGTGTGAATTGTCAATTTTCTCCCTCATTATATGTTTCTTTCTCTATTCTTCTCTCTCTATCATTCAGCTCTTCAAACGTCTATTAAAATTAGAATCTCAAACTTTAAATAGTTATAAAAATTGGACTCTAAATGATAAAAATTGAACCCTCAAAATATATACAATTGTTTAATTTCTATAATCATGTAAGTTTCAAGACGCAATTTTTACATTGAAAGATTTAATGGTATAATTGCAACTATCCCATCATACTTTAGAAGCAATTTTGTAATTTGCCAAAAAAATTACACTAAAATTAAGATTTATATGGAAGCTACGATAAATAAAATTTTATTCTAACAAAATAATAAAAATAAATAAATAAGTTTGACCTTAGGCCGCCTAACTCATCCCAAAAACCATTCAAACAAATAGCCCAAAACTTAACTTGTATTGTGGTGCAGCTGGGTACCATCAAATATGGCCACTTAGTTTTGACCATATCATACAAACCATTGACTCTACTGTTTGAGAAAGACATGGATTCTTACTTCCATACAAACCATTGACTCTACTGTTTGAGAAAGACATGGATTCTTACTTCCAACTTTACTGCTCTTTAAAACAATCTTTCTGTGATTTACATTCTCCCTCCTATTGCAATAAAAAAACCATCATATATATCCAAAAATCAAGTGGCCTTTTAGGACCACACAACTTAATTTCTATCCACTGTTTTTTGACCTGTGAAACCCTATATAACCATCATTCTTGTTGCTTTGTTTCTCACCATTATCATTATTTGCTTACCAAAATATGGCTCTTTGTCTTGCTCTTCTCTTCTTTATTGTCTCTTCAGCTGCGGCAACTTGTAATCGTTGTGTTCATCAATCTAAAGCCGCTTATTACTATGATGATACACCCATTCCATGTAAAGATTCTATACTTTCATTGCCATTTTTTTTTTTCATTTTTGAATTAAGATCTTGATGGACTTTGCATCATCAAATATATGTTTAAATACAATATTTAATGTCTTGCTTCGTAACTATTTGATTTTCCGTTTTTAGGTTTTAAAATTTATGTTTTATATTCTTCACAACTTTTAATGTATAGTCTTTTGTTACGAAAAAAATCAGTGACATGAGATATAGGTAGCTACATCTAATCGTTACTCTTTATTTAATACATGTGTTGATTAATTAATTCTTTTAAAGCAGATGGGGCATGTGGATATGGGGCTTTGGCATTTGAATTATCCAATGGGTATGTTGCTGGTGTTGTTCCTTCCCTTTATAAACAGGGTGCTGGATGTGGGTCCTGTTTCCAAGTAAATATTTTATAATTTTTTCATTCTTTTTTTTTCTTCTTTTAAATATTTTTATCATCTTTTAATTTTATTCTTTTAATTTAATGACTGTGTATTGGTTTTTTAAAGGTAAGGTGTAAAGATAGGAGATTTTGCAGCAGTGTTGGAACTAAAGTGGTTGCAACAGATCAAAATTATGATAACAGATATGATTTTGTTCTTAGCAAGAAAGCATATTCTTCAATGGCTTTAAAGAATAAGACTAACCAACTTCTCAATCTTGGCACAGTTGATGTGGAATATAAGAGGTGACCATTTATTTAGTTATTAAGATTGCTTTATTATTGAAGTTCCATTTGATATCATTTGGTTTTTGGATTTTGAATTAATACTATGATAAACATATTGTTTCCACCTCTAAGTTTTATGTTATGTTATTCCACTTTCACACAAAAATATGAACTAAACTTTGGTGAGTTTGATGTTTTGCCACAGGATACCATGTACATACAAAAACAAGAATTTGTTAGTGAGAGTGGAAGAATGGAGCCAAAAGCCATACTATTTAGCCCTTAAATTCCTTTACCAAGGTGGCCAAACAGAAATAACAAGAGTTGAGATAGCTGAAGTAAGTTTAAGAACTCAACACAATATCAATAACACATTAAACTTCATTAATTAATATAAAACTGAATAAGAGTTTTGAAATAATAAAATTTTATAGGTTGGCTCAGATGATTGGGAAAGCATGAAGAGAAACTATGGTGCAATTTGGGATATAAACAAACAACTTGAAGGAGCATTGCAATTGAAGATAGTTGTAACTTCAGAGAACAGTAAAATTGAAAACTTATATTGGGCAGTTAATGATCTTCCTGAGGATTGGGAAAATGGAGAGATTTATGATACTGGAGTTCAAATTAATAACATTGATAAAGAAACTTGCCCAAGAAACCAGTGTGGTGATTTGCCATGGAAGTAATCCAAAAATTCCTTGTTATTATGTATTCAATAAGTTTCATTATTGTTAAGTGATGAGGAAAATGGATGTGTGCATTCCTCATTTGAATACAAAATTTTAATAAGAACTCATTAGAGGTTCCATTATGAAATAAAATGGTATGGTATACTTTATATTTTTATAATCATGTATTTATGTCGTCCCTCTTCTTTCATTATTCTTGCTCTCTTATCATCACGATCTTCGATGTACTTCTTCAAAGTGATTCCTGTTTGATTTGTTTTAGTGCATAACACATTGACCTCCAAATAAAGACGCACGTACACTTTAGTTTGGCTAGCATTCTATGTTTGACATGTCTTGGACACTCCCAATCTTGTTAGACATTCATAAAACATTTGTTGGGTACACTAAAAAGACACATATATGATAATAAAAATAACTTTTAGTGTGAAGTACATCAAGTTAAGTTTTTTAATGATATAGATGCATCAATCCATTTAATTACTTTGATTTTTTTATAAAGATAATATATTTATATATTTTAAAAATGTAATAAATGTCTCTTTTTCGTTTCGTGTCCTAGATTTTTTAACATGGTACGTTATTGTGTCACTATCTTGTTGTATTCGTATCTAAGTTTTCTTAGTGATAGCGTTGAAAATACGCTATCTTATTTTGCTTATATCGCGATTGTTTCGTGATTTTAAGATCTTATTTGACTATGTTTTAGATTTTGAGAAATTCGATGGGTAAAATTAGTGTTGATGTAGATTTCGAGCTTAATCGGGCAAAACAAAGTCATAAGGCATCAACCGGAGCATTAATGAGGACTCCAGAAGCCAAAGAGGCTTGTGCCTTGCAGCGTCGCGACACGCCCCAGTGCCATGCGTAGCACTATAAGGCAGAATGAGACGTTTTCGTGCAAAGCTCACAGCGTCACGAAGTTGCCTTAAAGCATTGTGGCGCTCCGAAGTCTATTCATGTGAAAATTCCTTCAGCGTCGTGACGCTATCCCTAGCATTGCGCCGCCATGTCGTTTTTATATACATTTTTTATACCGCCAGGTTTAGAACACCGTGAACTCCAGCCGACTTACACTTGTGTTCTCTCTATTGTTCGACTTGCAAACTTCGACCTTTCAAATAACTTTTGTTAACCCAACTCAACCCAACCATGAAAAGTTTTGGTTGGATTGGTTCGAGTTATTAGGGTCATTTCTATAAAATTTTGTTATAAAAAGACCCAAATGTTAATATATAGAATTGGATTTAATTAATTTTATATTTTTAATTAAGATTAACAACTCAATTTCAATTTATATAATTCACGTATTCTTTCCAAGGTGCTAAACCCTATTTTCTAGGAGTTATTAGAAGAATAAACCATAAAAAAAGAAAGAAAATTAAATCAAACAAAATAAATATGTGTATATATACTAATATCATAACTAAAAAATATGTATAAATTTTGAAGTTAATAATAAGTTTAGATTGAGTTCAGATTGGTTTGTGTTACTTTAGGTGAACTCTTGAACCAATCCAATCTTATTTGAACCTAACCCGATCCAACTCAAACCGCACAGGTTGAGTTGGGTTGATCGGTTCTTTCGATCAACGGTTTCTTTGAACACCTCAGTGTGTGAAAAAAAAAAAAAGCAATATATATTGTAAGTCCCACACAGTTGAGTAATGGTAAATAAAATACAACCTCTATTTTTTAGGAATGAAATTGCAGGTTTGAGTATTATAAAAAATGGTGAGACCAACAATTCACTCCTACTTGTTGCAAGCTACATCAATGATCACGATATAGCGGTTCCTACAATTATTTAATGAAATTTAATCTCTTCAAAACCTCTTGAAAGAAGTTCTTCTAAACCATTGAAATATTGTTGCAAAAATATAATGCTGGTATATTATTACTTTAGCTGAAACTTTATTGCATTTATTAAAAGAGTCTATAGCATATCTCTATATAAGATTTGCTTATATTTTCAGTATATCTAGTTCAATGTTTCAAATATTAGCTTTCAATATATTAAGCGGTAATAAACATACAAACCAAGAATCAAATTTAATACTAGTAACAGATGATTTCAACATGATCTCTTAAAAGAGAAATGTCCTCAGACAAACCTACGTTAATTGCCAATAGTTTTACTAACTTCGTCACCTACTAGGATAAGATCAAATTCAACAAAAGTAGAAACCATCTCATGAATTGACGGCTGCCATTTGTTTTTTCTAATAATCTATGGTCAAGCTTTGTTCAATTCAACCATGACATGCATGGATTTTACCATTCGTACATTAGTCATTGAATATTATAATAAAATTAAACAAATAAAGATAAGATTGTACCATTCATTGGCTTTGGCATGTTGATTAGTAGATCATACCTAAGTTTTGACTATATCAAGACAAGGCCATATTATGCTGTATACATTTAAATCAAACCCACATTGAAGCATTGAAAATTGAGTTACAAAAGAGATATAGATCATATTTAAATTGTTGTTGTGTTGTTTTCATTGTTCATCATAAAAACCATTTCCCCTCATTTTAATTACAATCTTTAAAATTTCAAACCATCCCATGTTTTTCAATTGTCATCCTAAATTTGGTAATTCAAATTCCAAGGGCATTAAAAAATTATTATAAAGTCAATGTATATGTATATGTATGTGTGTGTGTATATATATATATATAAGTACATTCATCCTCTCCTTCTCTATCACAATTCATAGTTAACAATTAATTAATTCTTCCAAAAATGGCTTGGTTCCTTAGCTTCTTCTTCTTCTTCCTCGTCTCTTTTGCTAATGCTTGTGATCGTTGTATTCATCAATCCAAAGCTACTCATTATTATGGAGATTCACCTACTTCATGTAAAAAATATATAACTAGTTTTATTTTGAATTTCATTTTTATTTGCTAAATATTTTGATCATATGGTTATGTTTGTGATAATCCCCAATCCCCAAATAAAAATGGTAGCATATCTAATTTATTTTGGTATCATAATTTGATGTAGATGGAGGAGCATGTGGTTATGGAGACTTGGCATTGGAATTTACCGATGACTACTTTTCAGCTGCTGTCCCTTCTCTCTACAAACAAGGAGCTGGTTGTGGAGCATGTTTCCAGGTACATTTTTATCCCAAAGTATTTGGAGATGTAGCACAATAATGTACACAAATTTGTAGATATATATGTAAAAAATTAAATTTTAATTCTCGAAGTCTATCCATGATAGATCATATCACACTTAGTAGGATTCTATCAATGACAGAAGTCTGTTATTTTTTGTTCTTGTAGGTAAGATGCAAAGACAAAAGACTATGCAATACAGCAGGGACCAAAGTAGTATTGACAGATCAAAATTACGATACAAGAGCAGATTTTGTTCTAAGTAGAAAAGCCTTTTCTGCCATGGCTTTCAAAGGAAAAGGTCAAGAGCTTTTGAATACTGGCATTGTGGATGTAGAATATAAGAGGTGATCAATTATATTTTTGTTACAAAAACTTTATCACTAACTATAATGATAAATGTATATATATTATATTATATGAAATAATTGATCAGTCATGAATATAATTGTGAGTGTTTAATTTTCTGATATTATTGTAGGATACCTTGTGGATACAAAAACAAAAATTTGGCTGTACGAGTTGAAGAATCAAGTTACAATCCAAATTATTTGGCAATTAAACTTTTGTACCAAGGTGGCCAAACAGAGATTGTGGCTGTCGAGATAGCTGAGGTAAAACTATTTTTGACACGTTTAAAACCACTCTAAAACATATTTTAAATTATCTAAACAAGGTTTGATTTTTACATTTTTAAATATGATTTAATTCCATCAAAATTGGTTTTCGATCATTAAAAACATGTTTTGATTTGGTTTGATAAATGAGAAGAGTAACACGTGTTTCTTATTCAAATTATGAGGTCCTCTTCATCTTTTTCAATGTGAGATCCTCATCAACATATCTTTTCATGTGCTATGTATCATATTTTGAAAACGGTCGATCGGTAATGACAAGAGTGTGATCCATGTTTGGATCCACATCATTCTTTGATCCATATTCAAATTTTCAACCAAATAGTCAGTTTTGGTTTCATGAGCTCAGATATTATATATTTTCAAAACCATTGCCTATCTTTGTTTATGGATTATATTCACCACTCTTTAGACAGATTCATATTTTGAACCAAATATTTATTCGAGTTTTATAGGCTTTGATGTCATATTCCCAAAATTAATCGGGGATGAAATTAGTCGAGCTAACCCATGTTTAGATCCATCATTATCTGGTCAGATCCCAATTTCAAATCAAATACCTATTTGACTTTCATGAGCTTTGATAGCATTTTCTCAAAACCGATTAGTAACAAGAAGAAAGTGTAGCTCATATATCATTATAACTATTGTAATGTCTCTTCATCTTTCTATCGTGGGATCTTCAAGGGCTTTAAATTTAACAGAAGTACTCTATAACCATTTCAAAATCACTCTGAAACGAAACCGAAAACTTGAATAGAGAACACTGAAAGATGTTTTTGTTGTTATGACAGGTTGGTTCATATGAATGGGTGAGCTTAAGAAGAAACTATGGAGCAGTTTGGGATACAAATAAAGTACCAAAAGGAGCATTACAAATGAGAATGGCATTTACTTCAGGATATGATGGAAAATGGGTTTGGGCAGAACATGTTCTTCCTGTTGATTGGAAAATTGGAGCCATTTACGATACTGGAGTTCAAATTTACGACATTGCTAAAGAAGGTTGCCCAACATCACAGTGTGGTGATAAACCATGGAAATGAATGGATTAATTAAGTATAGTGAATTTAATTAATACCAATTTACATATACTATTTTATAAAAAAAATTCATACTATTATTAATTTTGAATAAGTTTTCTCTACACAACTTGTTGTTGTGAGGAAAATGTGTGCATTATTCCTTGCTTTGTATACCAATCTACTCCGAAGAATTAAATGGGAATTCGATCACTACATAAATAAAATATTTACACTCAGTTTCGTTTTTTAACATATATATCGAGAATAGATCCATAGACATTACAAATATCATCCTCACGGATCAATAATTGTTTAGTTTGATGAGGTTTTCAATATTTATGCATCTTTTGGTTGAGGATATAATTAAGAGTTAACTATTTGAGTTCGGCTAACATTGACACAATTAGTTGTGTTATTAAGGCTTTTTTTTTTAATATAATTATTTGATTTTTTCAAATTAAATTTAATAGGATTGAAATGAGCATCACGTTAGGGTTCCAACCATTTCATAATGGGTGAAACATCTCTGACGTGATAATTCATTCTAGACAAAATGTTGCTTAGTGACGTTAGCAGAAGATTAATTTTCGTTAGTTTTTAAGATTTATGGTGTTTTCATGTTAACGTCACTGTGATTGAGTCATGGATTAATAACTGCTCGTTTGTTTTGGTGTTATGGCAAGACACTTTGAAATTGTCTCCTTTTCTTTTTGCCTTCATATGTGTAGTCGGAGTCGTTCATTATGTAGCTCGTTAGGCGTCTGGTTTCTCAAATTCTTATGTTTGTTTTGTTCCTTCCAGTTCAAAAGTATTCTTTGGTTAGACGTTGGGAGTCTTGCTTTCTTAGATGAGTGTGAAATGCTGTTATGAAAGTGAATTGAGACTTACCTCTGACACCTTTTATTAAAAAGCTTCAAGCTGAAATCTGAGAAGGTAAAAATAGAGCTCCCCTGGAACCAGATTCAATTTGGTTTTCTCCTCATCATCATTACAACAACAGAAGGAAGTTTAGTTGTTAGAAGAAAAACTGTGAGAGCTAGATTCTTCTTCTTACCCCAGAGATGTATCTTCCGTGTAGAGTGAACGTAGCTTTGATCTTTAAGAATAAAACAAGTCTCTAATGGCTGATCTTGCTTTGTGATG
This sequence comes from Cucumis cinereus, assembly GCA_037974625.1. NCBI lineage: Eukaryota > Viridiplantae > Streptophyta > Magnoliopsida > Cucurbitales > Cucurbitaceae > Cucumis > Cucumis cinereus. The sequence goes on from JBBPDJ010000014.1 coordinate 10,419,619, forward strand.
TTAATTTCTTAATTGCTTTGCCTCTGATTCAAAACCATTGAAGAACTCACCCGAGAGGAAGAGATAAGTTTTAATACTCACTAATCTGCAATCAGAATGGAGTTGCATTAAAGTTCTTTTACTATTGTTTTTACATCTTCATAGTCTTTTCAATTGAACACTTGGACTACAATGCATATCTACACTTGGTAAAAAGAAAGTGGTAAAATAGTGATTTGATTTTAAATCAACAATTGGTGTCAGAGCTTGAAGGGAAAGATTTGAAGATATGGTTGTTGATAAGTATGAAACTGATAAATTTACTGGTAGCATCGACTTCAATCTATGGTCCAAGAAGATCAAACGGATCTTGACATATCAGAAAACAATACAGGGACTAGATGATATGGAATCTTTGCCTGCAACTTTAACCCTCGATCAAAAATAGGCTATTGAAGAAATAGCCTATAGAACTTTACCCTTGTATATTTACGATAATGTTCTTAGACAACGAAGGAATAAGAGCCCTTAAGCAACTGAAAAACTTGCAAAGACTCAAATTTAATTAGGTTTTATGTTGAATTTGGTATGTGTCTTCAAGTCAAGGTGAAAATTTGTTGGAACGCTTTGAATTTGGTATTTACAATTTTGACTCTAGCGTTTAGAGAAGTACAATATATAAACTTTCTAACCTACTGCCGTTGTAGTGTTATTCTGAAAAATTATCTCTAATAAAATTGTTCTCTCTCTGTCATGTGGACATAGCTAAACAGTGTTAGTGAACCACGTATATCTCTGTATCGATCTCTATACGTTTTTATATTACTTAATTGTTGATTTCATCATAAAATGAAACCAAAACAATGTGAAATCAAGCAAAAGAGAGATTCAAATATCAAATAAGAAGTATGAGTGACGAGTCCATCATGTATTAGTTTTACGGAGTAGTCGTGAAAGTAAATTATGTGGTGTTATTTTTTTTAGTTCAACGATATTTTAGTTGAAAAGTACATGCTTTATATTAGCCGGTTGAACTTTGCTCAAGTTTTGAATGGAATTTCGATATGGAAACACTGTAAAGTACAGTTTGTTGAACGTTAAACTCATTGTTTCATAGTCTTTTATATTTATTTATTTTTATTCTCATCTACGTTAGCAAATTCAAATCCTGAGGTATTAAATATTATCATCAGTTCAAATCCTATTTGCCTTCTTCAAAACATTGACTTATTACTTCTAATCCGTGTCCACTTTTTCTTTAAAAAAATCGTTGAAAAATCTATATAATCATCATTCTTCTTGCTTCTCTCTCACAATTCATATGCATCTCATTTCTCAAAGAAAAATGTACTGGTTTCTAATCTTCCTCTTTTTGCTCGTCTCCTCGACTACGGCATCTCTTCCACCTTGTAATCGTTGTGTTCATCAATCCAAAGCTGCTCATTACTACGAAGATTCTCCTACTTCATGTAAAAGCTTTAGTTTTCATCTCATTTTAATTTTTCTTTTTGGAAGTTGAATAACTAAGTTCACTTTCAATGGATGAATGATAAATCCAACAACTAATGAATTTATTGGGTTTGCTTGATTTGATGTATAGATGGAGGTGCTTGTGGTTATGGAAATTTAGCATTGGAAATCTCTCAAGGGTATTTTGCAGCTGCTGTACCTTCTCTTTACAAGGGAGGAGCAGGTTGTGGTGCTTGCTATCAGGTACGAATTTTTTAACCATACTTGGTGCATTCAAATGCACTCATTTTTTTCTACCAATTCTGATGCAGAAAAAACAAAAAAATATTTATAAAAAAAAAAAAAAAAAATCATCACATGACAAGCTGTGGTTGGACAATTGAGTGAGCTTCAAAATGATAAGTGCAACTTAGGATGCACTCGGGTATTTCTTTTTCCACTGGTTTTCTTTCGTTTGGGCGGGTTTTTTTCTCCCTTAAAACATTATTCATTGTGTAAGAGAATTGTTTTTCTTTGTAGGTAAGATGCAAGGAGAAATATCTATGTAATACAACAGGCACTAAAATAGTTTTGACAGATCAAAATAATGATAATACAACAAATATTGTTCTTAGTAAGAAAGCTTTCTCTGCCATGGCTTTAAAAGGAAAAGCTCAACAACTCTTGAATACGGGACTCGTCGATGTAGAATACAAGAGGTGATCCAATACGAGTTTTTTTTTCTTAGTACAATAAAAATGTGTGGTAATTTGAACTACTGACCTTATAATAAATAACACTAATTATATATTATAAAACTAATTACAAAAAATCAACTGATCGTTTTTTTTGGGTTGTATAATTACAATTCGTGTAATAATTGCAGGATACCTTGTGAATACAAAAATAAAAATCTATTGGTGCAAGTGGTTGAATGGAGCCACAAACCATATTATTTGGCAATCAAATTCTTATATCAAGGTGGTCAAACCGACATACAAGCAGTCAACATAGCTGAGGTTTGGCTAAAAATTACACTCTAAGCACTTAATAAGTCAATTCAAATAGACTCTTCGTATATATATATATATATATAACAAATTCAAGACTGATTTAAATACGCTATGACGTCGATTTTCGTAGGTGGGTTTACCGAAATGGCGCCCGATGAAAAGAAATTATGGAGCTATTTGGGATATCGATGGTGTGCCTGAAGGAGGATTACAATTGAGAATGGTAGTAACTTCAAGATATGACAATGGAAAATGGATCTGGGCAGGTTCTGTGCTCCCATCTGGTTGGAAAAATGGAGAAATTTATGATAGTGGAGTTCAAATTAATGATATTGCTTATGAATATTGCCCTCCTTGGCAATGTGGTGGTGATGGACAATGGAAATAAAGAAAATAGCTAAACTGGAAATTCTCTGCATTTTTCATAAAAACTTGTTTTGTGTATTTTCTTTGTATTTACATATTCAATGTTTAAAGAATTCTACTATTTATATAAATAAATTATTTAATATATATGTAATGGTTCTTTTAAGTTTAAGCATTATCAGTTAATTTTCCCATCAAAATATAAATCCTTTAGTCCTTGTATTTATAATTTCTAAAATTTATAGAAAACATAAGAATACGATCAGAAAACTCAAAGATATTGAACATCTTATCCTTAACTGATTGAATTATGAGTTTAAGTTCAAATTAACGATCGTAACTTAATTAGCGTGAAAGCGTATTAGAAACCAACAAGATCCGAGGTAATTCGAATCTTCTTTACTTTGAATTGTAATTAAAAAAAAAAGTTTAAATCAATTATATTAAAACTATAACATCTTTTTGAACATATTATTATTATAACCTCAAACGGAATACAAACAAAGGTACAAATATTAATAATAATAATAATTTCAGAAAAAGTTAAAGGTTAAACCCAAAAGAATTAATTAAATAAGAAGACTACCATTGAAAAACAAAAGGAAAATGGGGATGG
>JBBPDJ010000014.1:10423141-10439260 GCA_037974625.1 Cucumis cinereus
GGTGAATATCATATATATATATATATATATATATATATATATATATATATATATATAATTTCTTAGAAATCTGGTAGATTTTTTTTATAAAAAAAAAAAGTGAGAGAATAAAAGATTTTGTTAATTGTAATTTGATTTAATAATAATATCTTTTTCGTCTCACCCCTCCTAAGAAAATGGTTTAAAAAATCATCTAAAATCCCAAATCATTGAACACAAAATCAACAAACAATCATCTTCCTCCGACCCATCCATTTCTCAAAAATTAAAGAAAAAAAATGAGTATTCCTCAAGAAATTGACCATTCCATCAAAGAATCAATAGACCATGTTCTTGGCCTTCCAATGTCTACACAAACACTTGAATCCAAACTCCTCTCTTCTCAATCCCAATGCCTCTCTTTACAATCTAAATTAAACAGTGCCAAGGTAATTCCCCCCCCCCCCCCCCCTCTTTTTTCTTTTAATTTCTTATTTATTTATTGCAATAATAATAATTATAATTGATTCTTCTTCTTTTTATTTATTAGGAAGAAGCCAAATTGAATGCCCAAGGCTTGAAGAAGGCAATTGAAAAATACCAAAAATTGAGTGAAGAGAATTCACATTTGGTTGAACAATTTAAGAAATTGAAATCCTTTCTTAACAAAGGAAAATCGGCTATTGATCGTGCTAAAGAAACCCAAATTCGCGTCCATCAGTTGTCAAACCAAGTTGAACAATTAAAATTGGATTTGAAATTCTTCCAGGATCAATACCAAATGCACCAGGTCAATCTCTAAAGAATAAACATCCTTCATCAATATCAAAACTAATGCATAGTTCTTGATTTTATTTTCTTTTATTTTTTGTAGTTTCAATTTTCATCCATGGAAGAAGTTTTGGTTGAGTCCACTTTATCTAACTTAATTGGAGAAACAGACTTGTCTGCTGTTGAGTTATTCTTGTTGGGTAATATCGACAATGAATCTTGTCGAAGATTGTTACATTTATCACATAGGTAAAATTTTGAATTTACTTTCTCTTTAATCAATCTTATGTTTAAACTGACTTTCTAATGTTGTTAAAATGATGACGGTTACAGCCTGAGACCTCCAACTCTTAGAACTCTAGCTATGGCTGCTAGAATGAAAGCCCTTGAGAGTGATAATCAACAACTTCAGAGGCTACTTTGTACGACTCAAGGGGAGGTAAATTCTTGGTTTAATTAGTAATTCAGAATAGTGGATATAGTGATGAAGTTAAAGTGTGATTTGAGAAATTAGGGTTTGTAAAATGGTTTAGTTCTAATTTTGGGTATAATTCTTGTTCCAAGATACTATCAATTGATCGTTGTTTATTAGGGCAGTGAGCCACATGTTATGCCTAGTCACGAAAAGGGCTAATTAGTTTTCTTTTTTAATTTTAAAAATAAAGCTATTTAATTTTATTTGATTTGTTGTTTTTGAGGATTATCTTCTTATTTTCATCATATCTATTTACAATGACTTCATTTTCATGAAGCTAAGATTTGAATTTCTTAATCAAATCTTAAAAGTAAAAACAAAAATTCCAAAACTTGATTTTAATTCTAAATAGCAATAGATAGCAGGATAAATTAGTATTTAGTCTCTATAATTTGATAAGATCTTTTTAAATAATTCAAAATATCCTTCAAACCATAAGAACTAAATTTACAATTTAACCAAAAAAATTTAAGTTTTCTTTTAAATTGATATGGGAGATTTAAAATCCTACTTCAATTATGTAGGAACTATATTTAATCACAATTTAAAAAATGTAAATAATGAATTAAATATTTTTATTTAGTTTTGTTCCACCCTCTCTTATTCACAAATGTATTTATCCTACTTTTCCGAAGATCAAACTGTTATCCGATCAAATCGGTTATCTCTTGGAGGATCAAACGACGTCGTCGAATGATATCGATGGAGGAGGAATTCGTAAACCACCAGCTGGCAGTTCCTCTTTGAAGGTTAAGAAAAACAAATGCACAATTATTAATTTCTATAAGCAATATATTCCAATTATTATCTTTTTTTTGCATTATTATAATTTATATGTCTAAGTTTTAGTTTAAATAAAATTTTATCCATTAATTTATTTATATATGTGAATAGGGTTTGACTTTTGCAGGTGCATGAAAAGAAAAGACCATTCTTGGAAGATTGATTTCTTATGCTTCAATTCAACAAGACTGAAATTAAGTTTCTTCAATTTGGAACACATAATGATGTCATGGGTTAAGCTGTAAAAATCCACCTCCTTTGTTTTTGTTTTTGTTTTTTTTTAATTTGAGTTTGAGCCCACCAATTGTTTCAAATTTTCAATTTTTGACTGCAAATTTTGAGTAATTATATGCATATATTCATAGTAAATAATGCAGGTTGAGGATAAACATACATATTGTTGCTAATATTTCTCTTTTTTGGATCACAATAATGGTTGAACATTCAAACTTTTGATGTATAATAATGTCGACTTAACGCAAATTAAATTACAATATTTATTATTATTTGATGAGTTTGATTTGAACTACTGTTTAACACCATGCATAATTGAAGCTGTGTTATTTATTTAATGACTTCGATCCCCCATTTGTGTTGATATATTTGTCGTGACAAATTTTTATTAGACAACTGCTTCTGCACAAAAATAAATGTAAGTCGTAAAAATATTTCAATAATATGATTTACAAAACATAACTGCTTGAGTTGCACAGTAATAAGTTCAAAATATCTAAAGTTCAAAAAAATAATATCGTCAAATCGGTGATATATATAGTTATATATAAGATTGTTCAGACCACATAGGCTCAAATAAACTCAGTTTGGTTAAACTAATCCAGACATAATGAGTCCAAGTTGAAAGTGCTTTTAGTTAGGTTGGTGTGTTAGGAATTTGGTTGTGACCCAACTGCTTAATTTTACCTAAAACAATTCTCATTGTAGAGTTAGACCTAGCTACTACACCCTTTTTGGGACTCCCATAATGTTTCCCACTAATTTGGTGAACCATTTTTGTTTATTTAAACCATAAAACAAATCAATATGTACAGTTTAGTATATCATCAAAGGAATCTACTTGATTGTTTTTTGAGGAACCTAACTCTAATTGGCCCCAAAGCTTTCACCCACTCCCACTTCTTCTATCTTATAAATACCAAATTCCCTCCCTCCCCTTTCATCAACAATTCAAACCAAAAAACAACTTCTACAATCATGGCCTACTCCTTCAGAGTTCCATTTTTGGTCTTAGCCACCCTTGTCATTTCTATGGCTATTCCAACGTTCGCCGCCGTTTATAACGTCGGAGACACTGCGGGTTGGTCCACTGGTGTCGATTACAACTCTTGGACTTCTGGAAAGACCTTCGTTGTAGGCGACACACTAAGTTAGTCCCATTTCAAAGTCTCCTTTGTTAACTTTTCTAAATATGTACCAAATTGACTTTTATGTTTTTTATGGCAGTGTTCAATTATGGAGGTGGGCACACAGTGGATGAAGTGAGTGGGAGTGACTATAACTCATGCACGGCTAGCAATTCCATTAGTAGCGATAGCACTGGCGCTACAACCATCACTCTCAAGAAGCCTGGGACTCATTACTTCATTTGTGGTGCATTTGGTCATTGTAGCAACGGCATGAAGCTCGCGGTCGCGGTTGCCGATTCTGGAGCACCCTCCTCTCCAATCCCAGCTCCATCCCCCACCGAAGATGGAACGTCGCCGTCTACAGCACCTTCATCTCTTGGAGGTGCTTCTCCAACGACAATGCCATCGATTGATTTTACTCCTAAAGATACTGACTCCTCATTGGTGAACTCTCCAACGTCGTCCAAGGTTCCGGTCGAGGCATCTTCCAGTACTGGTGTCTCTGCATTTGCGGCGATGGTCAGCGCTTGGGCAGCCGCCGCAGCCGGGGTCTTGTTTGTTGTTGTTTAGGATGCTAACTCCATTTGTGGTCAGGCGGGAGGCAGGGCATTTTGTGAAAAATCATTTTCTTCTGTTTTGGTGGTTTTTTGTCCAGCAAAAATATATTATTGTCACTAAAGTTTTAATTAGTCTAGTCTCTATTTAATCCAGCAAAATATATTATCATCACCTCATGCACCGCCAGATTTAATCTTTAATCTTAGCCTTTAAAGCACAAATTTCGCGACCTAAACTCGACTCTGCACCGTACCTAAACATAGATCTTTTCTTATAAAAAGATCCGCTGATAATTATGACCAACTCAACTTTGCATGTTAAATAGCTCCAATGAACAAGTTCGTTCCTGTTGAAGATTTTCACTCTGTATGTAAAAGACAATCCCTTCAAGTTGAATCTGAACACGTGTGTGACCCTCAAGATATCATCATGATACAACTCTAATGTACCTTTTTTTTAAAAAAAAATTAGAAAAACAAAAAACAGATGTACGACATTGTTGGGCTGTGCTATCTTCCATTTTTCCATTAGGACATATTATTAATTTCTCCCACCGCCCAACCAAACTACACAAGATACACTAAGAACATGAGGGGAGGAAGAAAAATGGGGGAAATAAAGATGTATTTCTCTTCCAACTTACACACATTATGAAAATAATTTAGGAAAATATACATTTTCGGTTTAATTTTTATTTGGTCCGTCTTGTTTTAAAATATAATATTTTAATAATAAAGTTTTGAGTAGGTATTATTTAAATTGTGTTTGTTTTCAATTTGGTATTCATATTTCAATATTTATATTTTTTACATTAATTTTTCACTAAAATACTCATTTATTTTGTTTATGATTTTAATTTTTATTAATTTATTTAAAATATGAATGAGTTAAAATTTTAAATATAATTTTAATACCGACGAAAAACAATTGAATTATAATTCTTTTAAACTAACTGATAAATATTAAAACTAAAGAAAGATAAATGAATATTACAGTAAAAAATGAAAGTTAAGAGTGTATTTCTCGAAATATAAAGATTGAATTGAAATAAAATTCAAATCCCAACAATGAAATTATAATATTTTTTAAACCTAACAGCAAAATCCAAACAAAACTCAAATTGTAAGATTAGGGGAGAGAATAAAATAGAAAGTAAATAAAATAATTTTTTTTCCCCCAAGAAACAAAACTGAAATTATAATGACCAGCTTGGCGCATGTCTGGTCTGGTCTGGTCCGACGGTCCTCCGGTCCGGTTCAATTTACAAAAAAAGTAGAATAGAAGTGGCCCCCACTTGAACCGTTCTCGACGAATCACAGCTGTTCAAAACAGCCAACTTGTGTACACACAATCAGTCAAAACACCCATTTTCCAACAAAATTTAAAAAAATTAAAAAGAAATTAAAAGAAATACTACCAAATAATAAACTTTTTCCTTTTATTTTTTTCTAATGGAAAAATCAAAGAAGTTTCGGATGAAAGATCCTGGAACTGCACCCACTTTCCACTTTTCTTTTTCCTATTTCATTTTAATTCCTCCTTTAAATATATTACCCTATCAAATCCCCAACACCAAAAAGACTTTTTTCAACTTCCCAAATTTAAAATGATTGAACAACAATGCCAAAGAACAACTTGAGTATCAAACTAAAGTATCATGCGGCGGCGGCAATGGCAAGATCCTCCAACCACGGCGGCGGCGGCGGCGTCTCTCAATGTCGGAAACACCCCAAACACAAGCAATCACCAGGGGTCTGCTCTGTTTGTCTAAGAGAAAAGCTCTGTAATTTAACACTTACTAAAACACCCTCTTCCTCTTCAAAAATATTACCTTCTTTTTCATCTTCTTCCTTATCTTCTCTATCTTCTTATTACTCTTCTTCCTCCCCTTCTTCTTCTTCTTCACCATATTTTCCAACAAAAAAACCTTCAATTTCTTCCATGTCCAGCTTGTTATTCAAGAGAAGATCGTCGTCGTCGTCAACAACAACAACAAACACTAATCTCGATCATCATATAAACCACAAATCCCATGTTGGGTTTTGGTCTAAATTGATGATGAATCGAAGAGGAAAACAAATTGTTGAAGAAATTACTTTGAGGTGTTCTTCAACTTCTACAACAGATCATCAAACAATTACTACTCCCTAGCTATTGGAATAATATAATTATTGTTTTTCTCATTTTTTTAGACAGATCTAGTTACTTCTTGTAACTCTTGATCTAGTTGAATGAGATTAAGATAAATATATATATGAAATAGCTAGGCAAAATTAGGCCAACTGGAGATTGTTACTTTTCATTTCACAATTTTTATGATTTTTTGGGATCTAAAGACTAATTATTCCAAACAAAAACAGGTCCCATACTTTTTGGTGTTTTGTTTTTGTTCATTGCTTGTGTAAATGTTGGAGTTGATTTAGTTGTAGTTTTAATGAATTATCGATTATTAGGTTAATTAAATTATGCTAAATACCTTTAAATTTTTATTTTTTTTTATAGGTTTAAATTATGCTTTTTAGACTTCAAATAGCTTCATTTATACTCTTCAACTTTATATTTAATTTCAAGAAAAAAAAATTACATACAAATTTTGAAATTGTTTCACTGAAGAAATACAAGATGGAAATTGATGTGTAAAAATGGTACAACATAAATGATATTATTTATAACTATAGTTAAGACAAAAGGTCAAATTTTTTACTTTTAGAATGAAATGTCGTGTCAATTACTAAATTTTTAAATTTATTTATATAAATAATTTTTGGTATTTGTATTTCAAGTTATTTCGTGTTAATTTAAATTTAAAAGAATATAAAAGAATACTTTTTGGAACAAATTCCAAAATTTGAAGATGACGAACTTTTCAAAGTTCAAGGGTATAAATATAATTTGACTGAAAGAACGATATATAATTTCACAAAATTGAATTAAAAAAAATTCTCACATAGGAATATAATGTAGGTTAATGAGTCATCAAGCAAAAAAAAGAATGGTATTTTATGATTAATTAGAAGCTTGTTTGTTTATAGTTGAATTGATTATAGAATATGTTAATGGCATTAACATTTGTGTACGTAATGTGTTTGTATTAGAACCAAACTTAGCAATAATCAGATTTTGAATTGTTTTGTAACACTAAATTCATTTTGTTCTAGCAGATTTAATTCAATTATCTAATGTCTTTTAAAAAAAATAAAAAGAGAGAGGGAGATGAAATGAAAATAGAATTAAAATAAAAATAAAAATTGTACAACTAATTGGTGGACAGCCTGAAGCCAATCCAACTTCTTGGAAACTTCACTACCCACTTCTTCCACATACATATTTATATACATTTCCCCAAATGGAATTTTACCTAATAATATTTCCACACACCTAAACTTTCTTTAATTAATATCCATATATTAAATACCATCATTTCATTAATATCCTAACTTTAATCCAAATCCTTGGAATACGAAATAATTTCCCATACCAAAATATGCAAATTCCACTAAATATATTTACAAAATTAGGCTTAAAATATTAAATATTAACGAAAATAGCATTTTATTATTAGGCTCCATAAATAGTTGAAAATTATAAAGTTAGATAAACGGGAAATAGTGACTTTACTATCCTTGTGAACTCAATTTGATCAAATAAAATTACCAAACTTCAATTTCAGTTAGGTACGTTATATAGGGATATAAATTTTATTATTTTTTTATAATAAAAACCTTTATTGATCCATTCATTAATAATTATCAAATAAATTGTAATATACAATAAGATAAGTCTTGTGGAAAAAGGTATATATAAAAAAAAAAAAAAAGGAGAAATAAAATGGGGATAAAGTAGGAGTTTGTTGGTTTTTGTTTAATAAGAGAAATGTGAGGATGCCACTATGGCACTGCCACAATTTCTTGATTCACTCACTATATATATATATATATATATATATATATATATATATATATACACATTATAACACAGCACTAATTTGGGCAACGAATTATTATTTAAAATAATTTTAGAAAAGAAAAATATATATTATATGGGTTTAGGGTAATGGTACTTTAGCTGGAATGTCGCTGTCCTTGATCCCATTTTTTTTTTAAAATTTTTAGAGTAAATAGTACAATGGGGAACACTGTTTTGGATTTGTTGTCCAACAAATTAATTTCCAACTATACCCTCACACCCTTCCTCCACCTACACATACAACTGTTTTTTTTTTTCCTTCTTTTTTTAAATCTTTCTCGTCAAACGAGTTAGAGTCTGAAACTTATGCATTTACGGACTTCAAACGAAATTGTATTGCGATGAGGGGTCGAAGTTGATTTACTTATAATAATTTAGCGTTTAAATTGATTCAATTATTAATTTGAAAGTTTAATTGATACAATTCAAAAATTGGCGTTGGTATGATAAGAAAAATTCTAATAAATGATAGACATGTATCAATAAACCTCGATTAATACGATTGGTCTATCGAGAATTTTGAATCAGATTGGAATTCTCTCATTTATAGAATAACGACGGCCCAATTTTCCAATTTTGGTGAGGAGTGTCGGATGAGCCAAGCCTCGTACTGTTTTGGAGCCCATAATCCTCCCAGCGGCCTTGGGCTTTCAGCCACTTACTATACTTTAAATTTTGGGCTTTCCATCCCTAAAAAAGGTTGTCTATTACAATTTTGAGAAATATGTGGAAATTGCAAATTTCAGGGAGTTCTTGTAATTTTGTAAAAGAATATAAAAATAATAAGATTTTTAGCAAAGGTGTGTCACACACATGACATATACTTTTAAAATTTTTAATATATCAATTGTATAGTCGGATGACAAATCGCTTAGATACATATAAGTCATATACTATGTATTCATCTTTGATTAAATTACAGTGTAATTTGAAACGCCAGTTGTGAGATTCCAACCTAACGGAATCAAGAGATATATGAGCCAAAGTTTTTAAATGCAGTGTAATTTAGGTCTTCGATTGTTACATTCAAAGTTTTCCATTTGATTGATCGGTGTTCCCATTCGAAATTTGAAGAAATTGAAATCAAAGCATTGTCATTGTGCCTCTATTTTTATTTTTTTTTTTTTCACTTCTTATGGTAAAGTGCTCGTAATCAGAATCAAAATCCAATGGTAAAGTTGTTCGTTGTGCCAAAAATGAAAATACTCGTATGTTTTGTTATTGAGTTAAAAAGGAATTCATTCATTTTGGGTTTCTAATTGTAATCTAATGCTGAGTTTGTGTGGATACTAAATTATATGATTATCTATTGAGTAATACAAATAATAAATTTGTCTCAAAATAAGACCTCTTTCTCCTCTCCACCATTGCTTTCCTCTTACCGTACCTCACCGGCAGCCGTTGTGGCCGTCTGCTCCCCTTCCCTCCTCTCCGGCAAATAATAATATTTCTTAATTATAGAATTAAAATCAAATGACTAAATCGACACATTTCTAAAAGTCTATAATACATCAAGTAATTAAGTGTTTATTAACTACTAAAATTCCTAATTGACGCTTATATTTAAGGGAAGACAACACTCACTTTTCAGGGGTTTATTTATTGGCCACTCGTTTAATTAATTTGATGTTGTTCCAATTTAATTCTCTTTAGTTCAATCATAATTTATTACCATAAGTAGACTAAGAGATTTAAACTTCTAATATATATATATATATTTTGATTAAGACCAATTAAGTATACTCTCAATTTTGATCTTTCGATTTCGGTATATATCAACGACTTAACAACCAACTCTCTCTAGTATATGATTGCTGCCCTACACACTTATTCAAATTGGGTGCTGACAAATAGATGATTTAATGAAATTTATGACGTCTGATATGAAACATTAACCAATTAATTGTATAATTGGATACCCAGATTTGCATAATAATAAAAATGTCAAAAAATAAAAAGAAAAGAGTTATTAAAATCGGATTGATCCGTTTTGGTGGCATGTCAAAGTTTGTGCTTATCCTTAAAAAAAAATTGAGAAGAAAAATGAGTGTTTCTTGTTATTAATTCGCATAAAACTATATGAAAACGTCGCGTTAACATCAATATAATTGAACACGTCTCGACCCATAAACAATTGATTTCAATCTCTCGACACCAATTATTGATAAAAATAGAAATAAAAATACAAAAACATGGGAAGCATTAGAATTAGAATTTAAATAGAGTGACTTAAATAATCAAGTAGTCAGAAACACCACTCCACCACTTCATTGATTTGGATTTGCTTAATTTCATTAATTAAACATTTAATCCCGTGATTATCCTTATAATCATAATAATCCAGCTAAAGCTGTCAATTAATTCCCTTGGTCGAATCGAAATCACAATGTCAATTAATTTAAACTTTCCATTTACTTTTCCCATTAACAAAAGCCAGAAATTTTGGGTACGTTTTTTTAATTTTTGGGTATTTTAAATGATATGCATGTGGCTTGTTCTTTACTTAATGCCCACTGTTGCCCTTGCCCGTCAGTGGAGGAGTTCCAAACAAAAAGGCAAAAAATGGGCCCCATTTGGTCTTTTAACCATCCCATTTTCTGCCACGTAGACACTATTCGCTTTTTCTAATTTCATAATTTCATGCGTTTCTCTTTTCCTTTTTTTAAATTTTATGTACAGTTATAACGTTGGAATTTGTAGCGTATAGAACCAACTGGATTGTGCCACGTTGCATGATTGAGATCTGATGCCTTCCCTGTGAACCACGTATTATAATTAAAGAGAAAAGAACATTTAGCTTTTATTATTGTTTTTTTTTTTATAAAAGAGAAAAATTCTGTGTGAAAGTCAAGATGACTGATTGAGCTAAATTAATTAAAATAAATTAAAGATGGGGAAAGATCTGAGTGTAAAATATGTCATAATCACGTGATTTAGCCTTTAATTAATTAATATAAACTTGCAAAGTCACTCAAAGCAAATCATTTCTAATATTAAAAGTAATGCTTTGGTTTCTTTTTATGAACAATTAAAAAAACTAATAAATTTAATCTCTACATCTTTAATAAATTGAAAACACGGATATGTTAGGTAATTATCTTTATATATATATATATATATATATATAAGTATAACAAATATTAAAACATTTTAAAAAAAATTACTATTTAATACAAACAAGTATCAAAGTAAAATTAGCAACGATAGTTTTTTTTTAATACCTTTTGGATGTTATCTAAATTTGATTTGCAATGTTATTTTCTGTTCAATTTGTTCATTTTAATTAATGTTGACTTAAATTCATCTCAAATATATTGTTATCTAGATATCTAGTTGTAAAATATTGAAATGAGGCTAATTACGTGTATTTTAGGGAGTAAAGTTTAAGGTTTAATAACATATTGCAATGTTTAAAATAAAATTTTAAATAATATATAAACATGAATATCTAAAAATTAAGAAATAAACACAGACAAATATTTATATGTATTAGATATTACAAAATTTAAATTTAAATAACCTGTAAGTGTAGCTTTTGCAAAATTATGAAATTAAATATAATTAAAGTTGTATTTAAAAGGATCTTTTAGGGGTGGAAAAACGAAGAGACTGTAAAAATAAAAAATAAAAATATACTTGTTAATACTTTTTTAGGTTCCGTTTGTTTCACAAATTCACAGAAAATGACATTTAATACCTTATTTGTTTAATATTATTATTTAAGAAATTTTAAAACTCACTGCTATGAATTTTTAATATACTGTAAAAATTATAAGATTTTTATGTTAAAAAGATAAACAACATAAATATAGCTTAATTAATTTATAAATGAATATAGATTATTTATAACTACTAATTTTAATTAATTATTAAATACAAATATATTATTTAAACTTAATAAATTTCAACTACTATTTTTACGGATAGTATTTTATGTTATCTTTAACTATCTGATATAAATTATTAATATTTTAATTAATTTATATTAATTTAATTATGTTAGATTAGAAGGTACTCTTTTGTTTTTTATTTTATTAGCTAAGTAACAAATTAACATAACAATAAATTATTTTATGTTAAATTTAATTGATCTCCAGTGTTTAGTCAAATCATTAATGAGTTTTTTTTTTTCAAATTAAATAGAAAGTAAAATCTTGACTTGGGCCAATGTGTCCTAAGAAAGTTGAAGTTCGGTAGGATTTTAAAATTTTGAATATTGTTCTCTACCTACTTTCATTTTTAATCTTTTTAACTCTTAAAGAAATCAATGATTTTTTGTTTTTATTTTCTTTTAAACACTTTTTTCTTAGGATTGTAAAACTAATTTATACTAATTTATGTTACAATAAATTGTTTATTTTAACTATACATATGCATAAATTGTTTATTTATAAAAGCTTAGGTTAGAAGAAACTTTGAGAGAGAGAAAACAAAAAAAAAAAAAAAAAACTACCATACTCTATGTTTTTACATTAATCTCTAAATATAAAACAGCTATGAAAGGAACGCCTTGATTCTATACTCGTTTCTTTGTGTATACTGTGTTCGTCAAAGGCCTTGTTTGTGGACCATGCCTATAAATTTTTTGTTCTCTCGTACATTTATTTTATGTATTTCATTTTGTACATAAGTTGGTTTAATTACTCACATTGTATTTTGTTTATATATCCAACATTTATTTTATAAAAAAATACTCAATTTTCTAAAAGATTTACTTTGGAAACAATGGATTAGGTCAAAAGAAAGTTTAATTCAACTGTCCACAACCTTAATTTGAACATACTTGTGGGTGAAAGCAAGTGTTCATGATAGAAATCAGACTATGCCACAATTACATTACTCATCGTTGCTAGAATGTCTTAAATTTATTACGTGGTGCTACTAAATAATTTAGTACGGAGGTCTCGCTATTGAGCATATGTATTTATTTATGAGTTGTTTACGATTTTGATCTTAGAGTTTAAAGAAGTGTAATATACAAACTCTCTAACCTAACTGCGTCGATTTTGTATATATTATGAAAACATTATATCTAATAATATTGTTCTCTCTCTCTTTGCTCCATGGACGTTGCTAACATTTGTTAGTAAATCACTTACATTTGTGTGTCAGTTTCGATATGTCAGTAAACCACTTAATTATTGATTTTGCAACGGTTGTCTTTTTACCTCTATTTTCCATAAAATAACTACTAAAATTCAAATCAAAATAATTAAAAACATAAATAAATTTGAGCTTATTTTAAACGAGCCAAAAGAGATTATCGTTTAAAATTAGAAGATGATGAAGATTAGTATGATGGAGAGAGTAGTTGGTGGTTCTTCCAGAATATAGTTGAAAGCTCATTATTAGTGAATTAAATGAGTCATGTGATGAAATTACTTAGATAAAAAAATGGGGACATACACATATTGCATTCTGATTAAATATTAAATATTAAATATTAAATATTAAATATTAAATATTATTTGGCAATTGAATCAATGAATATGACAATCAAGCACCCCCCACCGCTCTCCTCATTCCCTTTTCTTCCTCCTCCGTCTCACGGATTTCAGACCCATTTCCCTACTTCTTTTTCCCAAATATCTATTTTATCATTTTTTTCAAAATTAATTTTAAATTATTTAGTACAAATTAAATCAAAGAAAGACTACAATTATATAAGTAAAAAACAATTTTATGAGCAGACATGATATTTGAAACACCAAAAGTTGATTATTCTATCCTGACAAAATCACTTTTAATCATTGAATTAGTTTTTTTTTTTCTTTCTAAAAATTGTCTCAAATTTAACAAACTTGCAAAACTATACCTAAACTAAACAATTTGGTATATTGTTAGTTGCATATATATATATATATATAGAGAGAGATTTTAATGGATTGATGAAATAATGTTAGAGGTTATAATAAGATGGAAATCACAAATTTAGGGTTTAGTCAAATAAAGGTGTTAAAGTAAAAGTGGTTAAATAATTGGAAAGTAAAGTGATTTTGGGCAGCTTTTTGGAATACCTTTTTTTTTTTTTCAATCTATACTATAGAATGTCAAATGTGAGTCCATACTATAGAATAGAGGGGATTAGATATTATTGTGTTATCAAAAAAACAAGTCACGATGTCTCAATGTGAAACACAGCCTATAGATTGGCTTCTTTTGGAAATTTCTCTTTTTATAGAAAAACACATCATGTCCTCTTACATTTCAATTTGTTTTTTTTTTCTGTTACTGTTCTAGAAATTTGTTCGATTTATGTTAAAATATGATTTTCGTTCCGATATTTTGAAGCTTGTTTGATTTTAATATTTGTATTTTCAATAGTCAAGTTTTAGTTTATATACTTGTAATGAATCTTAGATTTAGTACTTCAAAATTAGTTTTTATTAAAATGAGTTTTGCGCTTGATAGTGCTTTTAAATATGATAATTAAGTGTATAGTCACATTCTAAACAAATTGCAAATACAACAAAGTCTAATAATTGTAGGCTCTATCGCTGATAAGACCCATAGTAGTAATGAATTATATTCTTGATGGACTTGCATCATCAATGTGGTCTATCGTCAGTAGATTCCAATAGCTATGTCTGTAATTTTTTAACGTTGTGTTATATTTGACAATATTTTGGATTTGTACTATATTTGCAATTGTCTCTATAATAGCGATTTCCAAGCAATAAAAATGTAATATGGTTTTATAAAATTTACACTAAAAATGCTACGGGATAAATACTAATTAAAAAAAGTAGCAGCGGAGGCTAAATTTAAAATTTACTGGAAACATGGAGAACGAAATTGAACAAATGAAAATAGGTGTACTAATATTTGAACAAGATTCAACGTACAAAGACTAAAGTAATATTTTAATCATTTTTCTTGTAATTGTTAAACTGCAAAATGATTCAATAGTTTGAATGAAATGATATTGTACAATATTATACCACATGTGCCAATGTACGCACCTATCTCGAGAGATCAAAAGTTTGTAATTTAATTCCTTCTAGTCAATGATTTATTTAGAAACTTCACTCGACTTCGTTATTACAAATAATAATTATGTATTTTCATTACTATTTACTACTTTTAAATTTGAATCATAAACAAATTAGTATGTTACTTTCTAACGAGTGGAATGGAGATTTATAGATAAAAAATGTGGATAAAATATAGAAGAATATGAATTATAATTTATAAACTATAAATTACTAATTTAAATATATAAGCAATCGGTGTTGTCCATTGTCTCGCATGTTGTTGAGTTTCTTTGATAGTCATAGGACTGTTTTTGTTACTCACATCATCTTCTCTCTAGAGATGCTTGTAGGGCTGTTCTTGTGTCTGGTTGGTTTTCTTAATACATTTTATTTTTTTTTAAAACATGTTTATCTCATATATCAATGAACTTATAAAAAATATATATTATTATTATTTATTAAAATCTGCTTAGCTCATCAATAATTGTAGTTGTACTAAAAAGAATATTTTTAAGGATTACATATACCTTAGTTTCGTTCGGTTTTTATTTCAAATAAAAATCGATTAAAAAAAAGCCTATACTCTATTTATAGCCAAAGAATACTTGGCCATCAAGCAAATCCGATGGCTCTAATTTGTCATTGCTACAAATGTTCTTGGAGATGTGAAAGATCCAATGGCCATAACTTCACCTTGATATACGTGTTTGATCCAATGACCCAAATTTGTCTTCAAGAAGTTTCTTGAATAATCATGAAAATTCATGATAATTATCAAACATTCAAGATAATTATCCAACACTTATATATATATATATATAAAAAGCATATTTGTATATAAAAAAGTCAAGACAATAAATCAGTTAGGTTGAACTTGATTTTCCTGTTTTTTTTTTCAGTCATTGATTAAGGTTTTTTGAGTTCAATTATATAAAAGGAAAGAAAAACAGATGATGAATCCATCTTTAAAAGATTATTTGGCGAATTAGAATTATTGAAATTATTATTTATAATATAATGAAAATTTATTAAATATGGTTCCAACAATAATTTTGAATTCATAATAATGGCGGCGGTTACAATTACAACTTTACAAAATATGAATTACAAATTTAGAGGAATAAAACGTTTCTCTTTTTTCATAAATAAATAAAAAGAAAATATATAAAGTGTATTTTGAGGGGGGGGGGGGGGGGGGGGGGGGGGGGGGGGGGGGGGGGGGGGGGGGGGGGGGGGGGGGGGGGGGGGG